>JAODAH020042726.1:0-27840 GCA_027574865.2 Coproporus ventriculus | reverse complement strand
TATTTTTGGTGATTGTTCGAATGATACAAAATTCGTTATCACATTATTTTACGCAAAACAAATGTAAATGCGTAACACCTTGGAATGGCACTAAGAAAAAAATAAGAGATTCGAAACTAAACAAAATTTCGTCACGTTGACATTTTCACACCTTTTTTAAGGAGCAAACAGGATTTATGATTTAAATAGATCTAATCCTGCATGTTCAACACGACATAACCTAAATATTATATGAAAATGTCATTACTCTTTGTACTAATTGCGATACATTTGGAATCTTCGATGCTGGTATATAAAACAAAGAAAACAAATAATCAATTTAAAACAATTGTACCGTCATTTCACAGCCAAATTGCATTCAATTACCGACAGAAGACCCCAAATATTAACCTTCACTCATATACAAACGTGAAAAAAAAAGAACAAAATTTATTATTAAAACGATAAATATAAAATTTAAAAAAAAAATCAGTATACAAAATAAAGTTTGTGTGGTAGGGGGTCATTATGAATATAATTATATAAATGTATAATGCGACAACTAATTTGTACCGTTTAGATACTTCAATACCTCTAACTCTTTCTTTTCCTTTTTAATATTTCGTGCTTCATACTCTAACCGATTCCTGATTATCCTCTCAACAATTTTTTCAGTTGTCATATCATTCCCTGAATCGACAATCATAAACTTCCCGAGCCGTTTTGGAATTGCGAATGGATCCGTACCGTTCACATCTGCCATTACAGCGGTTGTTCCATGAATTACCAAATCCACATTAAAGTGGTCCATTAATTCTTTTGTGACTGTATATGGAGCTCCAATTACGACCTCAGAAACATATTTACAAGCAAGTACACTTAAAACTCTTTCATGCAGATTCATAATGGGGTAGTTTGATCCTTTATATCGATTCACTACCGGATCTGTATGTAATCCAACGATTAAATAATCTCCAAATTCCATGGCCCTTTCGAGGAAATCTAAATGACCCACATGGAATAAATCATATGCTCCAGCTACATATATTACCCTATCGCCAGGTTTGGGAGATTTACCATCGGAGAATTGAATAATTTTTTGTGTGGTGGGGAGGAATTGTGAACAACCTGTCCATGGTGATCTCGCTGTTGAATCTTGCCCCATTGTTGATGAGTGTTCTTTTGCTACATTATACTCAAATTGTCCTTGTTTGAAATGTTGGCGGGTTAGGAGGAGCATCCTACCGACTAAATCTGTGGTTGAAACGCCAGCTGTTCGCTGCACTTCCCTGCAATCAAAATTATCAACATTATATCATAAAATTTCAAAAAACTTTTTGCTACTTGAAAGGATTGGTTTGTTTAACTGTGAAAAACATAAGTGCCACATAATCTCCAAATTTAAATTTCTCAAAAAACTCCCAATCCCACAATCCCATCTATAGTTCAATGTGATGATGCCTAAAAACACCAACCCGTTCATGGTAGTCATCATGACAACCAATATATTGGTGAAAAGGGGCCATAAACAAATATCTCGCCAGTTTGAGGAAAAGGCATAAAAAAGTGTTCTCGTCACTCAATTTTTCTTTTTAGGTGGTCGTTTCACATTCAGCTCTATAACCACAGAATAAGTAGTAGACAATTAGCGACACTCAAGAATCGAAATTACATTGCGCATGCGCGAACCGGCAAGAACATGGAAGCTGTTTCGCGCACATTCAAACAATACTACTCGATCGATAACAAGAAAGCGCGTGTAAAACGATCGACAGGAATATGGCCGCTTCATTCATGCTACAGTTCTCAAGGTCACAAGTAATATCACCTGATAACTTTAATGAAATCAATTATTATCATTTGTTATTAATTGTAGTGAATTCCTTTTATATAGTAATCCCTGATAAAATCAAATCTGATTATAGCGATTCCCCCGATGCGTAATTGGTAAACAAATCTAAAATACAATTGAAACCAATCTTTAAAAATAAACAATTGATTAATCTTTCCGAATAAAAAAATGGTGTGATTCGAATTTGCGTCAGATGATTTGGTGGCGGCAGCTTATCACCAAAAATTTTGGCACTATGATTCAAATAACAGGAAATTTGATTTAAAAAAAAAACTATTTGTTTTTCGATAAGAATTAATTGATAGATAACCTCATAATAAATTGCATCATTGAAAAACTGCATTCTTACTAATTCATTGATGACTACAGCAACTTTCTAGTAATTATATGGTATGATCCAAGGTTGCAGAATAATTTTAAAGGCAACTTTGTGAATCATTTAATTTGGAAAATTAAAAATTAATCAGTTAGCATTGAACATGAACTTTTTGTTATTGAGATTGAGAGATTTTTCGGATTGCAAATTAAATAAAAAAAAAAAAATTGTTACGATATTGAAATGTCAATTTTTGTCTTCAATCACAAATTTTTTTTTAGTTTTAAATATGTTAACATATTAAACAGTACACTAAAATTTACATAATACATTCTCAAATTCTATTGATAATTTCCAAGTTTATTTTTCCAATCAAATGATTCATTATAAATCGATATTTCATTCGTTAAACATTCATAATGAAGACGTTATAGATGAAAAGTGTAGGAGTATGAGAATCATAACAGATGGAGTTCTTCATTTCCTCATGTACGCAAGTAAATTATCTGAAGTATTTAGTACCCAAAATGTCGTTGTTTTGACAATTACAACAGAATTGATTAATTATTAATTTTGATAGTGTCTTTTTATCAGTTAGTTAGCGTTTATGTTTTAACATTGAACGCAATTTAAAGATCTACGAGGTTATCTATGGGTGAAGAACCTTCAACTCAAAACAATCCCTTCGTTTTTTTCCAAAAAAAAAATTATATCTAAATCACGAAATTTTGATATTGCATCATTTTAAACATCCGGGTTAGACAGTTAGTTTTTATAGGGTTCTGTTTTAACAAAAAAATGGAACCCTATTTTGTAATTATTTTCATTAGATTATTAATTTGTCATTATATTCTCATTATAATTAATTGTAATTATTTTCTAGGATCTGTCAACAATAATTAATTTTGATGGGGGGGCATTGGATTTAATTACTACTCCGGCCTTGATGATGGCAATCATTTTCGGAAGTTCCTTGCAAAAAAAAAATAGGAAGTATAGTGGACTTTAATTTTGTAATAAAAAAGTTTGAATGTTTTTCATTATTTAATTTGTTGATTAATTAAAAATCAAATAGAACTTGACCTACAATTTAGAGCGTGTCGTATAAACTGCGTACGACTAGAATCCTGATGATAACCAAAAGGTCATCAGGCTAAAAATGTTCTTGGATTAATTGTATGGGGACTATTGGGATCGCACTAGACTTTGATAATGTAGCCTGACACAACCAACCAATCAGAATCGAACGCGCGCTTTGAGATTTATGAGAGCAATGACGGCGATCGCGGTTCATTCATATTTACGCATTGCGGTCGATTCATTCAAATATGATCAACTGGCAATACAAAATTAGAAATAGTGGAAAAAATTCTAAATCTAATTTTCCAAAAATTTCATTGAAAATCATTTTTTTTCTGGTCAAAATACATTTTTTTTCTCAGCATACCAAACGAACTTTATTAATTTTATAATTAATAGGATTTGGGAGATTTCTGATAGGAAACGAAAATCTCCTTCTCACCAACATTTTCCAATCGCTTATGATACACTACTCACTTTAAACTACGGAGTACATACACAATACAGTTAAAATCTTTAATTTTTATATATTTTTCCAACTTTTTTTTCCTAACACTCTCAATGTTTTTTTTGTTTTTGTCTATTGGCACTACACTTTATATAATTAAAATAATTAATTGGAGATGTAATGTGTTCGCGATTTTGATTGATTTTTGTTTCATTCATTTACCTTCCAGTGGAGCCCACTACAGATTTTTACAGATAAAATCTTAAAGCGATAATCTTATCAAAAAATATTTATGTTGTTTCGTTAGGTAATATACCATATCTTTTACGTTTGTTAATAAGAGAAGGATTGGATTTTATATGTCGACTATGATATACGCAGATTTCATATTTAAAATTTTACTGATGTGTCATTATTGTTGGATTTACAAGACTTATCCATTATAAACAAAATATGAATGAAAAAAATAAATTTAAATTCATTGACCTATTGAAATAAAAAATAAAAAAATGAATATTCATTTTGATATTTTTTTATCTAAAGTGTTTCCATAATAATAATTGTATTATACATTACAATAACAAATCGGTTTTAAATATGAATATGTATAGGAAGAAAAAAAAAACACGGAAATAAAACAAAATTACCCTTGAAATACATAATTTATTAGCTTCAATTGCTTGTGATTAATTATCTTTTAATAAGAGGAAATCCTACCACCCAATCAAATCTAATCAAACATACAGCGAACTTCGCTTAAAACGAAGCAAACTACATATAATAAGAACATATGCAGCTCATGGATATAAATAACAAAAATGGATGCTAACAGTTCATAATAGAAGCTTCAAATTAATATGATGAAGGTTTATAATTATTTTCAAGTAAGTAACAAAACCGTAATGAAGGCTTGTTTACTACTAAAAACAAATTACCAAACAAGAATTACATAATATGACCCAATTCAACTCCTCATTAATTTAATATCCAAAATAAATCATCTGCTAAAAATACCATCTCTCAATCTAAAATTAACCGAAACAATTTTAAAATAAAACGAAAGAATACTTAAAATGAAACCAAAAATTGAAATTACATTACACAATTTTTTTTTATATGATTTTCATAATCTTAATTAAATAATACAAATGACACCATCCAAAAATAATTTAAAAAAATTACAATCTGATCCAAAATTTTGTTTTAATTTTATTTAAATTGAAAAGATTTCTTACTTATATCGTCCTGCAGCTTTAACCAAATGATATGTGTCCACCCCATCCGCAGTCATTGTGATATCATCCCCATGACAACAAAAATCACATTGGTATTTATCTAATGTTTCCAAAGTGGTTACATATGGCGCTCCTTCTACCACTTCATCCACCCATTTTATTCCCCGTACCATTTTATATCGTTCTGCTTCTGTAAACACCGGAGGTCCCTTATGTTTTGCAATTTCTTCATCTGTATGTATCCCGACTATTAATTTATCACCTAACGCCTTCGCCTGTCTTAACGAATTTGCATGACCGAAATGTACCATATCATAACTGAAAATATAAGTAATAAATAAAAATTATTTTTATAACTAAATTTTGATTTTATATATTTATCTAAAAATATAATAAATCAGAAATGTTTTTTTTTTATTAAAGCTTTCCACGACTTAAATTTTGAAGTGGGTTGAGATATTACACAAATTTTTTTATCAAAAAAATATTAAAAAATGATATAATAAGATTATTTTGATGCAATTGTGCAAACAAAATGCATTAATATCCATTTAAATTGTTTATTATCAACAATCACAATTGTCTCAGAAAACAATTGGAAGAGATAGCGGAACATTGACGTAACAAGTGCATACATAGGTAATAAATCTGCATTCAGCAATCTAAATACTTATTGTTATTTAAAAATTTAAATATCATACGAAACAATTTTTTTTTTTTACAACAAGAGATTTAAAAAACACGTTCCCATTTCCCATTTTGTTAATAACTAACAAACAAGATATTTCTGTTTTAATTAAGGACAGTACAGAGATTTCTCTCGTTTATTGGGTTTTAAATGTTGTAGAAAGCATAAAAATAATTTTTTAAATCTAATTCTAATATAGAATTGCTCCATGATTTCTTCTCCGTTTCTATAACTTATTAGAACTCACTTCCGATATAGGGATGATGTATACTAAAAACGACTTCATTTTGTGATTCTAAGCAAAATTTTCAATTGATAACATGTATTCCACTTGCCCCTAGCACACTACAAATGGAATTTACTCATAAAAAAAAGTTCCGGTACTAACAATAACTAAAAATTAATCATCTTTAAATGGGGACAATGTTCCTTTTAATTAACGATGTATTAAACTACTGGAATGAGGAGAACTTACCAAGATACAAGCCATCGAATAAGAATATTATGGTGTAACTCAAAACTATGATTAATCATACAATTTTTAAGAAAAATGATTCAATAAATTAATAATTTAATTTAATATTCTAGAAAACTCACAAAAAAAGCTTCAAATACCAAAATCATCCCTAAATTTTGCATTATTTCTCTTAAAGGGTTGAAAGGTTAGAACTTACCAACCATCACACCACACCCGCACTTCTCGTTTATACCCATTCACCTCCATATTCATATCACCAGTTTATCTTTTATATATTTAATTATAATAATTAAAAAAATAATAATATAGAATCATGTAAAAAGTACGCGTTTATTAAAAGGCGGAGGTTCCCCCTATGGGTTCTCCTGTCAAATTGACACTGTCTGCGTGCAATGACGCCGCACACATTAATAACAGGAGTGCCCCCACTACCCCCAACAAATAATCATACCACAATTTTTTATTATTTTCTTTATTGTTAAAGGGATTTTGGACAATAGTTGTTTGTATGTTTATTTTTAGGATATTATAAAAATAATTGTCCTGGGGAATTATGTAAGGCGATATTTTGAAATTGTGGAAATTTTAATTTTGTGGGCGAAAAATTTCCGTGGTGTATATTAGGTTGCATAATAATAATCACTTTATAAAAAAAATTATTTAGAAATCAATCGAATGTAATAAATTTATTATTATAATTTAATTATTTTTAATAATTTCCTCTGTGATTACTTCCAAATCAACACGTTCTTAGCTTCTACCTGATCCAATTTCTACCATAAATTCTTGTTTTTCAAGAATTTATCGAAGGAAGTTTTCATGGAGAAATTGGCTTAGGTAGAAGATAAGAACGAGAAATTGGCGCGATTTTGAAAAAATAAAAAATAGATAAAACTGAAGGTCCTGAATAAAAAAACCATTTCTCTTATATTTTCATTCTTAAAAAAAATGCTATTAACTACAAATCTAAGATAAATTTTAATATTATACTTCTAAACGAGCTGGTAGACCAAGTAATTTCCTCACAGTTTCTCCATAGTTTTCTATTAAATATTCACTCTCTCCTACAGACAAAAAGAAAAATAGAAGAAATTCTGTTCTGCATCAATAATCTTACCTTCATTCATTAAATTATCAACAGCTTTTGAATATTCAGCACTCCCATTAATCTCTTCTGCTACTTTTCCAAACATTGCTTCAATTGATTTTTTTGAGGCACTTTTAGACCAATCATAAAACTCCATATCTGCTTCACTTTTCAATTTCTCCCAAGCTTCCACATTCTATAATACACAAAATTGGTGAACGAAGATATTGCAGACTTTAAAAACAAGAAAATCTTGAACAGAAGGAAAATAATTGTGTATTCCAGAATTATTGTAGGACTTACCCAAGATTCGTGATAAAGTGCAGTAATTAAATACATAGCGTATTCATAATTTTGTTTCTTTGTTGGACATCTATCTGTTACTATCGTGACATAATCAGTTTCTTCATCATATCTCTCTCCAACCAATCTTCTAAATTTATCTTTCGTTCTTGCATCCAAATCCAGCCTTCCAAGCTTAAACTTAACAGTTACAATCCGTGCCATTGGATCCCTTAAAGTCGGACTAGAATGACAATAATTCGATGACGTTACTTCAAGCGGAAAATGTTTCTCACAAGCTTCATCATCTTTCAACTCTTCAGGCCAAGGTGTACAAAATTTTTTCAAAGCCTCGCACTGCCTTTGTATTACAGGCGGTGTTAAATGTAAAAAGTTTGGAATTTTCATCAACTCGGCATTTCCAAATTTTCCAGGTGGGGCACCTTTTTCAACATATCCTTGTCGTACAGGGAGGGGAACTGTCGCCGGATGAAAAGTACGTGGACCCGGCCAAACACTTCCCCAATCTTGATCAATTGACATTTCATTTGAACGAGGTGGAAGTACTTCGGGTTTTTGAAACTTTTTCCTTTCCAGATTTTGCGGTTTTCTGTTTCGCAAGTTTAAAACACGAAATTCCACTAGAAAGTAAATCATATACTTACAAAGTGTTTCATAATCAACTTTACTATTAAAATTAAATTAATTTTAACGCCTGGACTTACTTTCTTTTTCTTCATCAGGATTAGTTTTATTGGAATAAAACGCAGAAGATTTATTTATATTTCTAATAACCCCACGATGCTCTAATATTCTCCGAATTACAGACATGTTTCCGAATTATAAAATAGAAATTGGAAGACAAGGGGATAGACACCTTGTCTCTGTCTCTTCTCCAAATTACAGAAAGCCAAAAGTGAGGTTAGAATTGAAAATGAAGGATCCTCAAAAAATCTTTTAACAAGCAATTTTTATTAATATTAAAATTGGCAATCTAATTTAATCATATTTAAGTAATAATTTGCTCTTAAATTTATTATTCTATTAGAATTATTAAAATATCCATCCATAAATTAAATATTTTATGTTGGCATTCCTGTTGTACATTTATAACCTCAAACAACACAATTAATTACAAAGCGTATCTTATATTAAAGGTAATTTTCCTAATCAATTATTAATTTTAGATGGATTTTTCTATGTAGTTTTTAATTTTTACAGTTAAATTTATTCTGATATGAATGTAAATGTTGTTCCGGGAATGGGGATGCAGGGGATGCCCCCACAACAAAATCCAGTTGTTCAACAGCAGCAACAAATGCAACAGCAACAACCCCCACAACCATTAGATAACATTTCAAAAATTAAAACATTAATTGGACCATTACGCGAATCGCTTTCGGTAAATAATTAATTTTTTAATTAAACAAGTTTCCGATATTTCTAAATTTTACAGAATACTATCAAAACTGCTGCACAAATATTGAATCAGAATAGTCAAGTAGATGTTGGTTCACTGTAAGTATATTGTTTTTTAAAACTTGTACGTTAACAGTTTTCGAGTATGACCTATTAAAGGAGTCATATTTACCAAAATTGTTTATTATGTATAATAGCGCAATTTTAAATTTCAGAAAGGGTGTAGATACGCAAATCCCACGATTTGATAAGAATCTTGAAGAATTTTATTCACTATGTGATCAAATAGAGTTACATTTGGTAAGTAATCCAATTTGTGTTATTTATTTCTAATGAGTTTTTATCTTCTTAGAAAACATCTATAAAAGCCTTAACTCAAGGAGAAAGCAGCAATAGATATCTTCACTTACACGTGGTACCTACAAGAAGTGAAAGTTTAGGAATTCCTGATAACAATTTAACGTATCCACAATATTTAGCTTCAGTAAATGCTCAAGTTTCATATATTAAAGAAATTCATGACACTTTAGTTGCAGCGGCTCAAAACATTTCACCATCCGATTGATATTAAATTTTTTAAATCGCCTGTAAATATCAGAATAAGTAATTTTCATATTTATAATTAATCCTATCGTATATGTAAGTTTAAAGACAAATGTTTAAAAATTTCTTCCCTACTTTTTAAACAAACACAAATTCCCAGTTTTCCCTTTGAAAATTTACAAATAGAAATGATTTTAATTAACCATTTTTCTAAAGAATATTTATAAGCAATGACCTTTTTTTAGTCATAACACTTATAATTAGTAATTTCCTACTTTTATTCTCAAAAGCAGTACAAACAGTACTGCAATATGCAGTATGTCTGGTCCCCTTATTTTAATGAGCACGAAAGCAATTAAAATTTTTAAATTGAGGAATAATTCCGGGAATCCGCCATTTTGAATTTTCTACCAATTAGATTTCAGCACGGATTACAAATAAAAACGTTTCGCCAACTTAAGATAAAAAATTATTTAAAAATTTTTCAAATATAATATGAATTCTTGCATTTTCATTAAAAGAAAATCACCTAATTTTTTTATAAAATGTATTAAAAATTGCATATTCGTGCTTAAAATTACTCTTTCATAATTAACTTTTCGAAATATGTTGTTGTAAAAGTGGCTTTCACTTTTTGACAGTTTGGATGAATTGACAGGTGTCTTCCTCAATTTACATTATTTATTGAATGTAGCCCAATAAACTACTAAAAACCAGGTGCGCCAAGCACAATGCCACATGCTAATTGAATATTTAACAATGAGTCTGTAAATAACCATGCTATCGAGAAGTTCTGATCATATTGCATTAACAGTAAATAGTGGAGATACTTATGGAACCGAACAGAAGAGATCGAAAAGTCTACGAAGGGTAAGAAGTACACAAGTTTTAAAACTAACTATTGTTAATCTTATATTCCTTACAGATATGGAAGCAACTCTCACGGTGCCAAAGGAGCACGATCTACATTGTGATATTATTTTTGTGTTGTGGGGTATTATATGTTATAAGTAACGATAAAACGACGATTGAAACGATTGAGCAAAATGTCGATACAATGAAGAAAGATTTTCTGGTGAATATTCGAAACGATCCACGTGATGTTGATGCCGAATTGGTTAATACAGATGTTAATGATGTTTTGGAAGAACCGGTGAATAATCCATTAGATGTGGTTGAAACTCAAACTAATATTAAACCGAAGAAATTTACAAGTATGTTTAAACATTGGGAATGTTTAAATATTTATATAAATATAACACTATACCCTTAAGAAACGAGGAAATTTCTTAGAAACACTTTTATAAAAGATTTATAACAATTTCTTTCAATATCTCCTTCTATTAATTTCTTAGATGTACACCTGGAAGTGAATTGAATCTCCTTAGTTTTATGTTCTTAAAAATTTTTTAGGTTAAGATTTTTATTAAAACTGCAAGAAACAAATAATTTAATTCAATTGAAGTTCGCTTCATACCTTCTGTTTGGGATACATTTTATAATATTTTTTGTTATTCGATTTAAGGTACACCTACTGCACGTCAACAAGCTGTCGTAAATGCGTTTAGACATGCATGGAAAGGATATAAAACATTCGCTTGGGGCCATGATCACTTAAAACCTATGTCCGAAGGTTATCATGATTGGTTTGGATTGGGTTTAAGTATAGTCGACGCATTAGACACAATTTACATCATGGGTCTAACTCAAGGTAAGTTCCGCGTATCATTAACACATTTTAATTTTAACTAATTGTTTCATTTTAAAACAGTTAGATTTAAATTTTTTTTATATTAAGGTTATGTATGTTTTAGAATATGAAGAGGCTCGTGATTGGGTAGAAAAACATCTTCATTTTGATGTGAATCGTGATGTGAATCTTTTTGAAGTGACAATTCGGGTATTGGGTGGATTATTAAGTATTTATCATCTTTCCGCTGACCGAATGTTTCTGAATAAAGCAATAGATTTAGGCGATAGATTATTGCCTTGTTTCGAGACTGAATCAGGTGTGCCATATTCTGATATTAATTTATTTACGAGAAAAGCGCATGCTCCAAAATGGTCACCAGATAGTAGTACTTCAGAAGTTACTACGATACAATTGGAGTTCCGAGATTTAAGTAGGAGTTCCGGAAATCCAAAATATGAAGTAAGTAAATTTTAATGCGGGTAAAGTATTTGTTTTATTTAAATAAATTTGTGACTTATGCAAAGTATAAATCCAAACTCAGTTCTGACCTTGTTTACTTAACAGTAAATTTAACTTATATATGATATGCATTTACAGTTATGTAAAGTTTGCGAGATTAAATTTCAATTACAAAATGACCTTCAGATAGTTTCAATATCGAATTATGATAATTGAAATAAATTTTTTATTTAATTCATAGATAATAAATTTGAATTTGATAAAAATAAATGGAAACATTTTGATTTTTGAATTTTTTTTTATTCTTTTATAGAAAGTTGCATCGCAAGTTTCGCAACATGTGCACAACCTCGAGAAAAAGGACGGATTAGTTCCTATATTTATAAATGCTAATAACGGCCAGTTTCGAACATATGCTACAATTACGCTTGGAGCTAGAGGTGATAGCTACTACGAGTATCTTTTAAAACAATGGTTGCAAACAGGAAAAACGATAGATTAGTAAGTACTTTTTAAATCTACTACAAAACTCACTTCAAGTAGTTGTCAACACTGCTGTAAAAAGTTCCTAACTTTTAATTTGCAATTTATCTCTATACAAACTAATTCATAACGTTTTGAATGCTTTTAGACAGCCATTTCACACTTTCCATTGCCATATTTCCATATTATGATTTTAGTTTTATATTTATTTTTAGTTTAAAAGATGATTATGTGGATGCGATTCATGGTGTTGAATTACATCTTGCCAAACGCACCGTACCAAATGGATTTCTCTTTATTGGAGAATTATTAGTCGGAGGAAAAGATTTCAAACCAAAAATGGATCATTTAACGTGTTATCTCCCTGGTGCGCTAGCATTGGGTGCTCATGCTGGTTTACCAAGCACTCACATGAAACTCGCAGAAGAATTACTTTCAACTTGCTATCAAACGTACGCTCAACAACCAACATTTTTAGCACCGGAAATTACTTATTTTAACATACAAGTAAGTCACTTAATAATTTAAAAAATGAAAATCAATGTTTGTTTTTATTTTTAGGGTGAAAATTCTAACGATATGTATGTGAAATCGAATGATGCACATAACCTCCTACGTCCGGAATTTTTGGAGAGTTTATGGTACATGTATCAATTAACTGGGAATAACACATACCAAGATTGGGGCTGGCAGATCTTTCAAGGTTTTGAAAACTACACAAAAGTATTAAACGGATATACTTCAATCGGAAATGTCCGTAATGTTGCAAACGTACGCCCCAAAGACATGATGGAATCTTTCTTCCTCAGCGAAACTCTAAAATATTTATATTTACTTTTTAGTGATAATCCAAAATTACTAGATTTAGATAAGTACGTGGTAAATTCGGAAGCACATCCATTACCAATATACACAACATGATTCGACCAATATTTCTCTATAAATGATTTCTAGTCTTATTGAATGCGCTCTGACTGATTTAGGGAATCATGATATGGATGCACAATAGTATTATTTTGTAAATTAAGCGAAATTGTTTCATTTGCAATGAAAGAGTTACAGATTTTTTTTAAATCTTTCATTGCAAATTGTTGAGATTTCAGCACTGCCAGTACTTTTAAAATCTAGAGAAAAAATTTATTTGTTATCGATCGTATTTTGTTGAAATTGTAAATCGTTATTAGAGCATTTTACTCACATTCCCTTTATTATTTATATAAATATATTAGGTTTATACAATATAATACACCAAACTAAATTGTAGTAAATCACATTTGAATTTCTGATAGTAAATACATTTAATTGGAACTGTAGGAGACTTTTAAAATGAGATTATTTTTGGAAAAGATGGTTGATGACAACTCTTTTAAAATGTGATTACTGCAGTTTTAGTTAAAACAGCAATATAAACCATTAGCCTTTCTTATAGTCCCACAAAAAAGTAATAAAATCATTAAAATGTGCAGTAATGTTGTACGTTTTATTATTTGTCATGTTTACAAACCATTTCCAACAAACATCCATCATTATCCAGGGCTATTTCTATTTGTAGGTTAGTGTACAGTGCTGCCGCCTATCTGTATCACCCCGTATTATGAACATATACCTCAGTTCCAGAGACAAGGATTGTCTCTGCTCAGTTCAGTCTTGTGATCTACATGAACAAGAGGAGGAACTAAATTGGAAATGGTAAAACAGATCCCCTCAGAATGTATAAGAATAATTGATAATCAGGTGAGATTTTAAAAATGAACTTTTACGTTCATAAAATATTTATTTATATGAGATTTTGAAATATATATTGTATACATCCAATCAACATGTATTTCATGTAACATATATTGTTTTCCTAATAATTTAGATATAAAGTAAAAAAAATAAATGCATGTAGACAGCCAATAACGAGGCGAATATAATCTCAGTAAGAATATACAATATAATACAGAATTGGTAGATGAACCATTCCCATAATGGATAAAATTAAATAAAATTCGGAGCATGTCCCATTTATAAATTTAATTATTTAGGCTTTCCCACAATTCGTCGTCTCCCCATTTATTATTTACCTTTTTCTCAGGTTCTTTCGATTTCTTTTTCGTACGTTTTTCCGTTGGTGAAGTTGGTGATGTTGCTTTTGAATCAAACGATTCCGATTGGTAACCTTCAGTTTGGTAGCCCCATTGGTTACCACTATTATTCCAATTTGGACTTTTTGGACTTGATGCTCTAAAAATTAAAAAAAACAAATAAAAGAAAAAAGTTCAATGCGATAAATTAGAAGTAAAGAGTGGATGCACGAATGCTTACTTAGATCCTTGCTGACTCGTATAACTCCAATCATCTTGCTGATTACAACCGTTACCCCCACTAAAAAGGGAAGATCGTTCACCTGGTGAATGTACATTCTCCCCACCTACTTGTCCATATCCACCTGCGCTGTAATCTCCTGGATTAGATGCATTCGCGCCAGCTACTTGACTCCATCCTTTACGACCTAAATCACCCATCTGGTAATAACAAAAAAAAAGAACAATTAAAAGAAAGAAACTTAACGTAATTGTTATTTCCTCACCTTATTTGCTAAATTTGTTACTTGACAACCTACATCTTCTAATAAAGAACCCTCCCTAACCTAATTGATAAAAACGAAAGAAAAAAAAAACAAAAAAATAAAATAAACAGAAACTTCTAAAATAAAAATAAAGAGCTACCTTTTCGCCCACATGCGAACTTATATCAACTACCTTTTGTGAGGCGATCCCTCCATATTTAATTGCACTTTCTGAAGCTTTGCTCGCTATTTTAGTAGCTGAAGATGATAGAAAAGACCATCCCTAAAATTACAATAATTAAATTTAAGATTAATGGTGGGGTTTTTTGTTAGCTTACGGTGGCTAAACTTGAGAGAGTTGTATCAAATAATTCCTGTGATTGGCTCCTAGGTGGAGGTTCCATTGTGTATCCAAATCCACTGTATTTACCTCCTTGACTTGGCGGAATATCACTAAAATAATTTATTTTCTTATAATTTCAAATGGGAATTTTGGGTAATAAAAAATTTGCGATTTTCTTTGATGCATTTTTGATCCAAACATGACTAGAAATTAAAAAAATTATTTGGATTTTGCGATGGACCTACTTAACCCTATGTATATTGACAGCCTGAAGAAGTCCAGGAAGCAACGGGATACTGGCAGAAAATCTTAAATATGGAGGAATAACACTGGACACCAAAATATGCTTAAGATGCGCCATGAAGAACAAATACCGAAGAATCACAAACATCAAAAATGTAAGTAAACCTCAATTTATAGTCTTCTTGTGTTTTATAATAAAAGTAAAATAGTTTTAAGATACGTACTCTCTTCGAGTTGCATTTTCATTTTGAACACGTTGGAAAAAGGCTTCTTTCTCAGTTTTAAATTCGGTTGTATTAAAATTTTGGTAACCTCCATTGCTATTTTGATAGCCATTATTTTGGTAACTGTCATACGAGCTAGGAGCGTTATTAGATGTCCCCAACATACTTCCCGAAAAGTTTTGCGCTGGTGATTTCCTTTCATCCCACATTTTCCCTTGCGCTAATGTTGAAATCTATAAAAAATTAAAAGACCAGTTTAGATTACATAAACAATTAGTTCTTTGATTTTACTCCCCCTGCCCCCTCGCTCGTAATAAATCTTATCACTTCATTATTGTATTTATAAACATTAAAATGTAATATTTCTTATGATAAAAGTCTCATGATTCATGAAGAATTAATGTTACCTTATCACGATAAAGTGCGGCAGCTTTCGTGTTGTATTTCTGCTGAATTCTCATAGTATCATCGTAATCTGGTTGTGAATCAAAAAAAATCCTGGCATTTCGATTCCCACCAATCTTCATTTTCTCTAATTCAATATCCTTCCATTTATCCATAGTAATTGATCTTACGAACGATAAATGTACACCTAAGCTCCGATGTTTCCCCGAACATTCTAAGCAAATCCATATGCCATATGTTACCGAAGCCCATTGTGGATTATGAGTTTGACATTCAAAACATTTCTATAAGGAACAATTTTTAATTAAAAAAAATTTAGGGATCCTTCAACTACATACATCATTCTCATTTGTAGGTTTTAATTCTTGTAGTAGTCTCCTTGTACGTGGACTGGCCATTTTTTTGTTCCTATATTATTTAAAATAATCCTAATTACGTTAATAATTGCACTAAAAATTAAATGAACGGTGGGTTAAGTGAAAACGTTTAAATTGTGAGCCATTGTGAAAAATACACAACAGACGGAACTCGTTTTAAAAAACTGTCACCTCACTTGGAGACGTGTTCAAATTCTGTTTTTGAGGTCAATATCTCTGATAGGAGTTTAATGGAGGGGTGATTTAGGCAACCAAACATACACCAACGCATTTTTTAAATCTAAATCTGAAATAACTATTGTACAATATCAGTTGAAGTCGTGGGTTCGAACCCCAGTATACAATAAAAATAACTAAATGAATTAATTTAAATATAAAGATCTTACATTTCATAAATAAATAATTAATTTTTAAAATTCAATACTCAAAATTGTTGGTTATTTTTAAATATATATAAGGAAAATGTTTTTTAATTTCTTAAATCATTGTTGTGCAATTTAAAAAATGTAAAAACGTTGTAATTTGCTTTATTTGCTATGCGTATATCTACAATATTTAACATTCCTTTAAGATAACGACGAAAACAAACAAAAATTATCACAGAAAATATAAATTGCAAACTTAATATGTAATAATAAAATATTCGACTAGTAAATATGGCACAAAATGAGGAAAATTAAATTTAATCGTGGCGTTTTGTTCTGACCGGTTTATAATAATAAGCAGCTGCCATAATTGATGAACTGAGGAATGTATTTACCACAAAATTTAGAAGTAGCGTTATATCTCCTGAATCCAACATGATTGTAAAAACACGTGCTGAAATATAGAAAATAAATAATAAATCAGTTTTATCTTAAAAGAGAAAAATGGGAATTGGAACAAGTGCAGAAAAGTAGATAAATAACAATTGACATTTAAAGAAAGACAAAAAGCTTTTTTAAAAATTATTTGACATAGGTAATACTTACTGAAGTTAGTAAATGCTGAAATAAACCATGTGAGAAGACTAATAGATTCAGATTGTTTCGTTCGAAAGATTTCAACTAATTGAACTACTTTTGCTGAGGCTCCAATCGGTGTACATAATGGCTGCAATAATAAAATCAAATAATTCAATTATTTTATCCTTTCAAAATATTTAAATTAGATAACATTAGTTACAAAACGGGCATCAATTCTTTATACTTTTACAATTTTCCTTCAAAATATATAATTTTATGCAATTAACCTATTTCAGTATAACTTGTCTCTCCGTTAATTAATTTTAAAAAGTTAAATAATGAAATTATGTAACAATTGGCTTCATTTAATTTGGCAAAATGTCAGAACAAAAATATCTAAACTATTCTTACCACAAGAAACACCAATAATTCCCTTGGAAGTATCCCGGAAAGGAATCCCCCAGCTATAATCACATAAATTATTGCACCGATTAAACTTCCTCTATTAAGCTTCGAACTGTAGTACAAAACGAACAAAATCAAAATAATCTGCTGCACTAAAATAATCGGGTACTCCATATAAGATAATATTGCATATCCATGGCGATAATTATAAGACATCATGATCGTATAACTAAGAAAATAAGAGAAATATATTAAACAATTCTTAAATAACGAATTGGATCGTATTTACCTTGCAAGTTCCATAACTAATCCGATTAGATTTATCCCAGCAGTACTTTTCACACGAACAATATTTATAATTTGAGGAATTTTTAAAATAAAACATGTTGCGATTGTTATAATACTAAGGAAATCACTAATCCATCTCAAAATTACAAAATCCTCTTTTAAGGTCATTTTAATAAGCTAAATAACCTTAACTGCAATCAATTTTGGGGTTTTTTTATAAAACCAATTTATTCAAACAAACTGTTTGAAGTAGTGGGGGAGATTAATTCGCGCGGATGATTAAAGAGGATCGTAACGGTGATTTTAGATAACCAGCGAAAAATTGTAGAAAACTACTGGGGGATTTTTGAAATTCCCGCGCTAATCGAGTATTATACGAAAGGGGGATATGATCGATAAGAGCGGGATAATTTCAAATTTAAAGATCAAAATTTTAAAACAAAAATAATAGAATAAAAAGAGAAATTTTATAGGTTTAATAATTTCGTATGAATTTAATTTATATTTCGGGTTTTTTTCATTATTTCCTACAAATATAATGTTTATTTAATAAATATTATATAATTATTGCATAATGTGTATGTTTGGTTGCCTACCTTATTAATCGTGAAGTAATTTACTGCGTAGTTAACAAAATGCGCGTGCTCATTATTCTTGTCCTGATTGGTTGGTTCCATTTTCTGTTTGTTGATCCATCTCAGCTGCACTGACATTTCGTTGACATTTGGACACCAATCACAACAATAACAAAGAAGATTTGCACTGATAACGAAAAGAAAGTTCTCTTCCATTGCCCTGTTTGCATTGCAGACATATTACGATGCAACAGTGATTTAAATTGTTTAATTTTATCGACCTGACGGAAATTTTACGTGGATTTTTAACGTACGACGTTCAGTTCATTTTCACACCAAGATGGGTTCCAAAAGGAGAGACTTGGAGATTGTATACAATTTGGTGTGGAAGCACAAGACACTCATTGCTAATGATCGATTGAACATCATTGGAATGTATGATATACCATCGACGACACTAAACTGGGATACATTTAAGTCATATCTGGTAAGAAATAATTTCCGTTCATTTTAATTTTAATTATTCACATCTTCAACTTTCTAAAAATTTCGTTTTCAAACAGAATATTTTATTCACATATTCTGATATTTTTTAATGCCATCAACATGTTCAATCCGAAATTTGACTCAAATTACTATTAATTATAATGATTATCTAGGTTTTACCGGTTGATTTTATTTATGTGAAATTCTTGTGGAATCTTCCTTGATATTCTAAGAGTATATTCTGAAAATTTAAAAAAAATCAATACGATCATTTACGAATTGTGATAGAAAATTGAAAAAATAAAATAAAAAATTTTAAGAGCTCTGTAATTTAACTTGCAAACATTAGTGGAAATCTGGAATTTTGGGGGTAGAAAGACGAAGATATGTACTTGAAATTCCTGAAATTGACACGCCCATTTTTGAATTTTGATCAAAACTTTAATTTAACTTTCAAAATGAATGAGATGGAATGATGTGAAATTTGCAACTTCAATGTGACTGAAATGTCTTTCTGTAACGAGTGAGACGAAGATGTGATGATGATGGATTGAATGTGTTGGAAAGAGGTGGAATATGAAAATTGAAAATTTTAGATTTGTTGTTAAATTAAAATGTGCGATGCCTAAAATGAAAGAAGCATCGAACATTTCCGTCTTCGATAGCTCATAGGTGACTTGATTGATAACCCAATAAAATAACATCGACTGTACAAATTTTAAATTTGGTTTCTGCTTTTTTTATAGTTGAAAAATTCTGGAAGTTCATGTGCTGATGTCAAAGTATCTTACGTTGATTCGGACGACAAAGAAATCCCCATTGAATCTCAAGCAGATTTCCAGTTGGCACTATATTCGTTCCGTAAACGTGCTCGTGCAGGTGAAACAATCACATTAAAACTAGAAAATTTAGCCGAAAGAAAGAAGAGTGCTAAACGCTTCTGTCTTGGAACCGATGCAGAAGTCCAAGCAGGATGTGGAGATGATTCAATTGATTCAGAGGTACCACCCGAATGGTTCACAAAATACATGCGGAAGGTAATTTCAAAATTCAAATTTTATATCCATTCAGAATGACTGTTCCATTTTTTAATTTGCAGTTTAAAAAAGAAATGATCGACGAAGTTTCGACTGTTTTGATAAACCTTTCTTCTAAATTGCCGAGTTCACAGCATTCAGCGCATCATTCTCGCAAAAGTAAAATGGATTCTCATAAACGACCTCGTAAATTGGTTATGCCACTTTCAGCGGAATTATCCAAATCGAATTTTGAGTAAGTACCTATAAAAAGAAACATAGATGGCGCTGTTCTGTACACATTTTTAATCAATTTTTTTTATTTAGGAAAGAGCTGTATAAGCATTCAAAACTTGAAAGTAAACTTGAAAATAAATTGGAGAAGTTGGAGTACAAAACAATGCAAATAAAAGCAAAAAAATTGGCAATGAAGGTGTCTAGTGATAGTGATGTCGGACGTGGAAGTTCAAAAACTCGATTGATTGGCCAAAGTCCGTGTGATAGCGAATTGTTGATGAACGCAATGGCGGTAAATTCACATGAAGCAACCATCCCACATATATTGGGTGGTGGAACTTACTTGCAGCAATGGGAAGTGGTGAATAGTGGAAAGATTGCTTGGACAAATGATGTAAGAGATAAAAATTTAAAAAAAATTAAACCAATCGTTATATTGATTTTGTTTTAACAGACTGAATTGCGATTTGCTTGGGGATCTGAACTATTGAATCCTGTTGAAAAGAAAGTTTCTTGCCCATCATTGCAACCAGGCGAGAAAGGAACGGTTTCTGTTTTACTAGAAATTCCTGGTAAGGAGAATTAATCATGAAATTATCAAAAATTTTCGTATGAAATTCATTAATTATTTTTGTTTTGTTTTAGAGTTGCCTGGAAATTATGAATGTTACTGGCACTTTCATCATTTTGGCCGACGTTTCGGTCATTGGTTAGGTTGCCAAGTAATAGTAGATGAGCCACCAGTTAAAAAAACACTCCATCCAAAATATCCATACGAAGAACCTGCAAAATGTCCAACACCAGAACCGGAATTGGCTTCACTCACAGCATTTCTTAACGAAGGAATAGAAAAAATACCGGTTCATACCACATTTTCTTCACAAAATGCACCAAATGAAGGTGATGGAAGTACTCTTCCATTAACCGAACAATTTGCTGGAATGAAGATCTCACCAAAACCAGAAAAAAATGTCTATGAAAATAATGACTTAAACAGTTCTGATACGGATAATATTAGTGTATTATCATTATCAGGAAGTAATTCGGGCATTTCTGGGAATTATGAGTATGTTGTTATGCCAAAAAATGGTGAAGAAAAAGTAGAAGAAGAAAAAATTGGAAATGCAAATCCTAAAACTACTAATGAAACCGAAAAAACATCTGAAGAAACACAAGAGATGGTTGAACGAATTACAAACATGAATAAGGAACGTGAAGTTAACATTTTGGAAAATGAAGGTAAAGACAAATCAATTTAATTTTATTATATAGATTATGTACTCAATTAGTTTTTTTAGATGAATCAACTGGAAGACAAACACTCACATAACCTAACCTCTAATAACAAAATGTATAATTTATTTTTGTTTCAGATTATGCTTACATTTATTATAACGGTGAGAAAATTCCATTCCACAAAAGATTCTTATCGAAAGAATATTTTGAAACTGCCGAGAAAGTAAAACAGGAAATGGGTAAAACTGAAACAAACAATCAAGATGAAGATTTGGCAACACGATCAAAATTCGAAGTTGTGGAAGCTCCTAAAACTTCAGAAACATCTCAAGAGGAACTTGTAAATGTGGAGACTTTGCAAACGACAGAAATTAACAAAATTGAACCGCCTAATACAATTCCGTTTATACCAGATGGACAACAGCGCATGTTTGTTTTTCCACAAAATAGTCCTGGATATGAGGTTTATTCCACTAATCAACTTAAAACTTACGATTTCGAAAATGATACTTCTATAAGTAGCGATCATACGTATACTATATGTGGTAAGTGATTTTTAATTTTATTTTAAAAAGTTTGTAAAATTGTTATGTAGATTTAGAAGAGATTTATTTTATCGATATTTTTTTATTTCTATTTTCTAGAGAATGGAAATCGAATGAGTCCAAAGAATAGAATGTGCAGCTCATTAAATTCTATTTGTAATGCGTCATTACCCCCTAATCTGTGTCACCATGGTTCTTGCAGCCATTATTCAGAAGGCGATGCTGAGAATTATGTTTCAGTACAGATGTGCCCTTGTAAACTTAACGAGCACATGTTCTCTGGATGTAATGCGGGAAATTGTAATGTGCATGTGAGTACTCCACAAGCTCCTCAGTCCACATCTAGCACACATACTTTGTATGATAATCATGTGGAAGTTCCATCAAGTGCAGAAAGGATGCAACCACCCAGACATATGCATAATAAATCTGCTCCGGAAAATTTATTGAGTGAAGCTGCAATTTTGGCAAGTACCGCTATGAGTTCGGCTAGGAATCTGATGAGTATGGTTGTGCAAAATGGGGTAAGTAAAAAGAAATACATGTTTTATAATACAGTACATCACAAATTTTGTAAAATATCTAGAAATATTCAATCAATATTGTAAATTTGAGGTTATGTTACCATAGTTGTAATTCAAAGTCTCAATTAATATTGTCCTTTTGTTATTTTAGACGGGGAAATGGGTAAATGGACATTGGGTGACTGAAAATCCAAACAGTAAGCGTGAAAACGCTTTGCGCCAGCTTGCTGAAATGGGTTTCATCGATCGTGATTTGAATGCTACACTTTTAGCACGTTTTAATGATGATGTGCACCGTGTCGTTTCCGAACTTATCCTATAAGTAGATTAAGCACGCACTTCATGTTTAATCTTGTAGAAGCATATTGGCAATTTTTGTAATATAACCAGCAGCAAGGTTATTTTTATCTTGTCTCGACGAGTTATATTTTAAAGGTATGTGATCGATAATTAATAACAAAAACGGCAAACATTTTCATTGGAGAAAAACAATCTAGTTTGGCATAATTTTAACATCTTTTAAAGAGGTAATATGATGTTTTTCCAATTAGTAGGAGTAAATGTTACAATTTCTATGCAAGTATCTAAAATATTTTTCTTGATTATTTTATGAAGATTTCTTTGTCCTTTTAGAATGAGGGAAAACATTTATTAAAAAGTATTTAACAGAAATAGCTCAAAAATGTATTCAAATTATGTAAAATTCTATCACGTAGAACTTCTTGGAGCTATTTTAAGAAAAATCTAGAACTCTATTAACGATTATGATAAGTTATTTTGAGGTTAGGAGGGTTAGTCTTTTTAAACTAATAGATTACTGTTATAGGAAGTTTCCCTTTTTTTACATAAAAACGTAGTAAATATATTTTATTTTGTTTAAAAAGGGTTTTTGTAGCAATTGCAGCTTTCGCTGCTTCTTTAATATTTTTTGTTTTCTTTTATTTTTTCGGCGGCTTGTTGTACCGAAGCTTCTCTCCTTTCTTCTGTTACGCTTGTCTGCATTTCACTCCTAATTTTTCCCAGTTCTAATTTTAATTCTTTATTTTCTCTTTGAGTTTATATAAGTAAATTTCTCATCCGATTTATTTTCATTTGCATACGTTGAATTACCTTATCATAATCAGTTTTTTGTGGTCTCTCTCCATTATTATTAATTTAAATGATCATTAGTAGATTGTTTTGTTGTTTATAAAAATTCTTTCCATACAAGAGGTGTTCTCTTGTATAATCGAGAGAAACACCTTTTGTAAATTTAATGAAAACCAAAAGAAAATAAAAAATATTTTAATTTTAGGGATGCAAAATAATATTTCCAATAGTAATCAGTTTTTTTTATCCAATCTTGAAAATGAAATCTTAAAATTCTATGAAAATATATTTGGAGGTTGTCGAATAAATACTAGAACGAAAATTTGAGAGGTCGTGAATCTTTAAACCTAGTCAATATGGATTAAATCTGTTGCTGTATTGCACTGAAAAGATTATTATTGATGCGGCTGTACCAGAATTTACATGTGGAAAAGGTATAGTCGTCTTTGCACTGATTATTCCAAAATAAATTTATATATGAGATAACAATTGTGTTATCGATCACAAAACTTTGTTCTAGAAATATTTATATAATTTTGTTTTAATTCTTGAATTAATTTTATTTTTGTTGATATTTTAATTATTCTATATAATGGATGTAGTACGTTTTTTATTAATCGTAGTTAAGCTGCTTAAGTTATATATGTTATATGATAGCATAAAACTTCAAATATTCAATAAATGGTATATGGTAACCTTAACTGAAAGATTTCTTTCAGCATTAACATTAAATCCTTTGCTTAAGCAGCCTATAGACAATCAATTTGGTCAATATCCCAGATGTATGGATGGAATGTATTTATTCATTTATTTGGAATAGACAGTCAAACCGTTTTCCACATCAAAAAGCCATTTTTCCAAATTTTTTACAGATGTCGTCGACCATGTTGTCAGCCAAATTGATTATTGAAATTGAATTGTCTATGGGCCGCACTTAGCTGTTATCTTGATGTGTTAAGCAGAATTAACCTCAAAATGTGAATAACTGCAAACTAAAATAGATGCGAGGATTAGGAAAATTTTTTCTGGTTATAATTTAAAATAACAATAGAATTTTATTTAGAATTGAAAAAAAAAAAAATAATAAAATGTAAAAATAGTTTTAAAGTATAAATTTCCTGTTGGCAGTAAAATTAAAAGACCAAAATAAAAATGCCCTATTGCATTAAAAGCAACGAGAAAAATAATAATTCAAATTCGCACGTGCGCCCCTTTACAAACACACCGTTTCGAGAAATGTGAAAAAAAGGTTAGGGACGAAATTTCTTGACTAGTAACTCCGCTTATTTGAGATCAACACAATCCAAAAATTAATAACGACACAAATATAAAACAAATATGAGGATTTGTGCACGTGCGAAATTTTGGTCCATTATGGAATGTGCTATTCGATACCGTGAGCGAAAATCATCACCAAGCCCGGTTCCACCATCATATCTTCACTCATATGAGAATTATCACACGCTAATACTAGTACGGCTTGTTTTCCCGGCACACGTTTACATACGTAATTCTCATATTGACGGCGATTGTTTTGACGAGTTTCTAATGAACACAATCCTTGGGGCCATCTTCGTTCATGGCAATTCTCCATCAGATCATCAATTATGTGCGAAGGGCATCCAATTTCACTTAACGTCCTTTTTATCATATTCTGTAAAAAGTTACAATTAACTAGATGGCATCACTTTACAAAATGCACAAACAGTTATTATGTCAACCTAATTTTGAACCTAGCAGCGCTGTATGCGTCTACAAATTGCAAAGCAAGAAAACATGAATACAAACCTGTAAAACTTCATCTGGTGTAGAAATCATTCCACCCCAACGAGTAACACGCGCTCTTGATAACGTATTACTCCACCGAATAACTTCCTCTCTTTCCATTGCATCTGCAATAGCCCTCATGGAAGGGTTTTGTACCCTCATCGCCCTCATAAAATCCTAAAAGTGTAATGTATTAAAAAAAAATGATGATACGCATGCATTTATTGACTACACCTTTAATAATTGTAATTCACGTTTTTGTTCATTTATAATAAACCGTTGTTCAGTTAAATCTTGTTGGAAATCATTTAATTTTTGTTGCTGTGTTTGTATTAAAGTCCGTAACTCTTTAATGCAATTATGATCTTTCAGTTCGTCTTTTGGAATAACTAACCCACAACCGGAATCACACGGAAGGGGTCGTTTTGGATTGTGTTCACACTCTTCAAGGTGTGCTGCTAACATATCTAATTTTAAAGTTCTAGTACAGCCATGTTGAGCATTATCACAATTAATCGAAAGTCTATAAAAAAAGGCATAAAAATAAATTGTGAGTGCTGTGTTTATTGATATTTACCTTGCTAGTAAGTTTTTAAGTATCCGAGGTACCTGACGTAACTGCACCGAAGTAATATGTTGTCGATCGACAGGGCAAGTAGGTTGCCTTGCGATCCATTCCTGTATGCAGTTTCGGCAGAAAGCGTGTTCACAAACAGGAACCTGATCATCATAGTGCTAATATAAGTAAACTAGTAGAATTGTAATTGAATATAATTGGAAATGATGAGGTCTCACCTGTAATGGGTCTTCCAATACCCCGGAACATATTGGGCAAACTAATTCTTCATCAACATCACCCTGAAACCGATTCAAATCGAAGCCCATCTTCCGAATTCACCCACAAACGAGATACATCCTTTTTATCGAGTTTTTATCACACAAAATGTCTGAACCTGTCCAAGTTTGGTAATCAAAAAATAACAAGAAGAATGGCTGATGCCGCCACCTTTACCAACGTGAAACTAGTTATATCTCGAATATTCATTACAAAGAAATTACTTATATCACCACAATTTAATATAATAATTGCTTTAAAAATTTTCGAAACTTAACAATATTTCAGAATATGTCGGAATAATTCTTTTATTTTAAAAAATTTATGTATTTTTATGATATGACAGAACTCAAACTTTTACATAACCTAACAAAATGTTTACATCAATTACAAAATTATTGATACGAAATAAACTGCAATTAAATAAAATATTACACAGGTTAATTCATAAATAATTTTTAAATTATATTGTATTAATTAAAATTATTGCAGGAGTATTTTAACTTCATCACAGAAATATCATTCGTATGATGGGGAAGGTAAAACCACAGTGCAAATTTTAAATAACGAAGCAGATTTAGGATTAATGATAAATGGAGTCAGTCAAGTATGTTTCGATATTTATTGAGTACAGAATAAATTAATGAAATCGTTTCGTTTTTTGCAGATGGGCTTCAGATTGAATAATGAAATGACAGTCCTCGGACCTATGGTAATTTTTCCGAGGTAAGAAATACTCCAATTTTCATTTATAATTTAATGCTTCAATTATATAATGCAAAAAATGTTGTTGCAACGTTGTTAGTCCTATATTAAGCTGTCTCTATTATGTATTTTGTTTTTGCAAATATGATCGGAGTCAAAATACATTGACTTTCATCTTTTTTGTGTAATACTTAAACGTTTTTGATATCGAATTTAGAAATTTTATTTACATTTCACTTGCCTACAAGTTAATTTCTTTTTTTTTTATTTCTAGGACTGTTCTGGCATGGAACATTGATAATGTGGAAGATATAAATGAAGAATCCCTCAGTCTTTTTGCGGTTCTAGATCCGAAAATCGAAGTACTAGTATTAGGAATAGGAGATAAACCTAAGGATCTAACATTTTATAGGCGTTTAATTCCGTTAAGTAAAAAACTAAAAATTAATTTTGAAATACTTCCTACAGAACAAGCTTGTGCTACTTTCAATTTTTTAAATTCGGAAGCAAGGTACATAGCTGGAGCTATGATTCCACCTAAAGACATTAAGTTAACGGATGATGATTATTTATCTAGCAAACTTAGATATGAAAAATTGTATGAAACGGAAGTACCTAGTTTTATATAAGAATATGAAATAATAAACATACGGAAAAGATTTGATGCGTGAGAAGTACAAGGTGAAGAGAATCCTGTATAGTGAATGTCGTTTATGTGATTAAATATTTTGTTATTTGAAATGAAATTTTCTTATTTCCTGCATCAAAGTTTGAGGTTGATTATATTTGAGTTAACTTCTTCTTAATTTGAACTTAAAATCCTGTTTGGTCAATTTTCCTATTTAATTATTAGAAGAAGGGTGCAACGAACAAAGTGAATGATTTAATTAAACCTGAAACGTTTTTAATTGATCTTATAACTGTTTTATGTCCAATTGTTTTTATTCAATTGATTAGTTTTTAGGATAATAGATGTGTTACATTAATTAAAACAATTGACAAT
>JAODAH020042711.1:0-30590 GCA_027574865.2 Coproporus ventriculus | reverse complement strand
TTATATGGATGTTTTTGTTTTTTTCGCAAGGCGAGCGAGTAGACTCACTGCGGCTACTGTGATTGGTGCGTTTCAAGTAGGTTTCATGGCATACGTCATCAGCCCCAAGCTTACTTCGTTGTGTTTTATGTTTTGGAACCAAATCAATGCAAAATATCATATTATACCATATTTGTGTCTCTATCTTCAGCGCTAGCCTCTCACTGCGTTCTGCTATACCCTTGCTCAAAGCAGTTCTAACATCATCAGCCTATCGCCTCTCGCTATCTTCAAGCACTAAACTCTCGCTGCGTACTGCTCTTACCCTAAGGATGGCAGTGTTGCTATACCACACGCTTTATAAATAATGGTTGGGAGTCGTCCCAATACTTTACATCCGCCAAAACTTTAACTGCTCTTCTTTGTAGGCGAAAGATTCTATGCCTGCTTGTTGAATGCCCCCAAGCAAACAGGCAGCATGTAATTTGGGAATGACAAGTCGCATAATAGCAAGTTAGTAAAACTTTACTTGAGATGGAGTTTGCTATGTTTCTCAATAGGAATATATAATTGCAGAGTCTATTTGCAATAACGTCACCGTTTATGTCTCGGGTTAATCTAGAGTCTAGGTGCATTTTTAGGATATATTTCTTTAGTGTAAAACCCATATGTATGGTCTTATTTTCATTTAAATGAAGCTTGTTACTATTAAACACTTCCTGATCTATAGTGTAAGAAGTATAGTTTTCTTGAAGTGCTAGATCTATGTTTCAGTTTGAAGTTTTTATGGTGGTGTCATCGGTATACAGATCTGTGAAGAGATCATCTAAGTAAAGTGTAAGGTCATTTATAAAAATTATACAGAATAGAGGTCCTAGAATTGAACCTTGTGGAACACCATGTCGAGTCGTTTTACAATCCGATACTTAGTCATTTACCGTTACGATCTGAATCCTATCTTTTAAATACTCGTATGATGCAATAAGTTTATTGGTAGCTGCTTTCATTGAAACCATAAAGCAGCAATTTCTGTAGAAACGATTCATTGTTGACACAATCAAATACCTTACTTAAGTCTACGAAATTGACAAAGGGATATTCACATTTTTCGAAGGCATTGAGCTCATCAAATAAAGGGTGTCCCAAAATTAACGCAAGATTTGAATTAAACAAAAACACAGTTTTTAGTCTTTAGATTGTTATTTTTTTATTGAATTATAAAGTACTAAGGATAAATGTGGCTGAATTTCGTTGAGGCACCATTTAATTTTTTCCTCTAATGCACGGGTGGTTGTGGGCTTGTTGACATAGACCTTTTCTTCAAATAATCCCATAAAAAGGAATCTAATGGTGTTAAATTACACAATTTAGTGGAGATGCGCAAAGAAAGAGTGACCGGCACTCCGATTAAAAGAGATGCAGCGCTTTCTCGTCGCCTAAAGGTGCAAACCCACTTGTAACACCCCACGCCATGCTATATGACGAAAGTGTAGAAATAAGATTGTTATGTAACTTTGTACGTTTGTAACACGCCACGCTACGTCATACCATGCCACGCTACACGACGTTTTTCCCAGACTTAAACGTCGCGTGTTCAAGGATGTTATTCTTCTCTGCTCCTCTTGATCTTCGTGGCGCTCTATAAACTCTTCGTTTGTATGTGGTTCATGAACATTTGATAGAAACATTTAACAATTAACTTCTGAAAGTAAAACCACAGTATACCAAGAGGTTTATTATACAGTTAGAAAGTATTATGTACATTGAATGTTGATTTCACACGTCCATTATGGTTTTGTTTTGTCATAAATACAGTATATAAATTTTTCAATTTTAATTACAATCAACATGGTGTAGCGTGACGTGTTATATATATGTACATGGATATAACACGCGTAACGACGTCATATAACGTGGCGTGTTACAAGTGGGTTTTTGCAATAACTCGCGTCGGTATATTCGGCTTAAGAAGTTGTTTTCCGTAATAACTAATAAATCTATTGTCGTCTACGTATAAATCAGTGGCGTAGCTATTGGAGAGCTAGACGGGGCAGTGCTCCGGGGCTCCCAAGCTTAGGGGGCCCCTCGGACTCTGACTTGCAAACAATAAATTGAACTAGTGAAAATTTCTCCCACATTCGGAATGTAAATAAACCAGATTCCAGGAACGCGACTTTAATAATGGCAACTTATTTGAAAAAATACAGGGGAATTCCCAACAAGTCTCGAACATCTTTGTTTGAAACGCGGAGAACTCCCCTGTATTCTTAGGCTGGTTTCCCAGCCGCGCCGTCGAACAACGCGTTTCAACAGCACGCGCTTGACGCAAGGCGAACCTATGAAAAACGCGGCGCGCTTCAACAGCGTGACTATAAAACGCAACTAGTGAATTTACAAGCGCGCGAGTCTAGTGAATTTACTGATATATAATATATCATCAATTATTGGTCATATACAGTTAGTGGCGTAACTACCGCAGGTGCAGCCGGTGCAATGTCTCCGACTGTAAGGGGTCCCGATTCGAGGTTTCTTTAAGTACTTTCTCAATAAGATCTGAACAGTAGCCACTTTTCGGGCATAATATAATCGATGACCTTTTTTTATTAGGTGTTAGTATAAAGATTTTACAAAAATGTTACGACTTTTCATGAACAATCCAATCGATGACCTTTTTTTATCTCTTCCACTAACTTTTTTCAGAGAAGCAGGGGCTACGACACCGACCCTGTCCCTGGGTCCCGGGAGCGATCGTTACGCCACTGGTATAAACAACTAAAAGATACTTTCTACTCGATTGTACAAGAAGTATTCTGCTCACTGAACTCTTATATATAGATCTGGAAAGCAGACTGTTATACAAGCGGGTGACACCCAAAAAAAGCAAGAATTTAACTAACACTGGTTCTGCTGGTTCCACGAGGAATCTTGCAACCAATCAATGAATAAGAAGTTTACAATGCTGATATTTCAAAGCAGCCAACCAGTGTCAGTTTTATCCTTCTTCTCCCCACTTTGTCTCGTGACGCCAGTGCTTATCCAACTTTTTCCTATGCACCGTGCTTGCCAGTATATAGTACAGTTAATTGGTTCCTTTACTCAAAATCTCCTAAGAAATTTCGCAGACAAATGAAAAATTGCCCAAAAAGACTTTTATATTGAAAATCCAGAACCATATTGATCTCTGTTTTTAAGAAACAAAGTCTTCTAATTTTGGTCACATGTCATCTTCTTACAATTTGCCAACCAGACATATAAAACAGGAAAAGGAAAAAGTCAAAACTTTCAAAATGACCAAATTAGCTAAAAAAAACAAGTTAAAAAATAAATTTGGAGAGAAATTAAGGTTTTAACCAATTGACAAGTAAGTTTAAAAGTATGTTTAAACTACTCCTGTTCAACATACGATCTATCCAGTGGAAATGACAAATCAAAGTGACAAAATTATAATTTTTCTGAGACATTTTTGAAAAGAATAATGATTTATATTGGCTAAAGAAATTATTGACTTTCTTTTATTTTAGATACATTTTGCAATGTAAAATTATAGATTTCAGGATAGTTTTAGTACTATAGATTTGATGATAAAAAAGTATTAGTTTTATCTTCGGAATCTCGTATTTCTCTTCCAAACACAAAAATGTAAATGAAAAACGATTTCTGATTCTTTTACCCACTAACACGTAGATAGAGAAAAAGAAAATAAAGAAAGAAATTCGTTGAAAAAGTAACTAGACTAAAACTGATTTCTTTTTTTCGTAGCTCCAAGCCTTTAGTAACTGAAAAGATCTAATTGGGCTTAAAACGCTGTAAATATAATGTACTTTCGTAAAAAAAGCACATTAATTTCTGAGGTCACATAAGGTTAAAAATTACATCCGATTTTTAAGTCACAAAATCATAAATTCAAAAAGAATACGTTGACTACTGGTGCATTTAAAAATATTGATAATAGGATAATGGCATATTCTAGAGATGGAGTTATGGAAGCTGAGAAAATTTGGAGGCTGGGTTAAAGGAAAAACTGGTGTTCGCGGAGGTGAAAAAAAAACACTTTATTTAAATCGACATGCTACAATAAATTGTTCAGTTAATTATTGGATAATTAATTATAAATATTTATTAGGATTGCTAAATCATTGATATTATAAAATAAAATACTCTTGGAACTCCTGATCTCCTCCTCTTGTTGACTTGGATTTTATAACAAGTTTATTATTTTTAGGCCAGTCGGTATAAATCTAAAATCAACGATTTTCATTCGAAAATGCAACGCTTGTATATTAACGATTCTTATAGGAAAAAATGCGTTGAAAACGACGGTAGTATTAAAAAAGCTTTAACCGTGAACTTCATTGTTATAAACAATAATCAACTACGGAGCGTAACTCCGATCAATTCGAACAAAGAGATTCTTTTATTTGCTTTTGATCTACTGTTGACTTTGATGAATAAGATTAACTGGGATAAGTTCTGATATAGGGTAAGATAGGTCAGTTAATTTTTGTAACATGTGATGCTATTTGTGTGAAATAACTTCACATGTCAATGTAAATGCTCAAAATTCATTATGAATACATCCTCATTTCAATTCATAAAGCTGTGCTAATTTTTGGCTGTGAAAGCTGGGTTCTCTCTAAAAGACACAAAAGTGCTATCCAGAGTATGGAAATGAAGTACCTGCGCAGAATCTTAGGCTTAACAAGAATGGAAAAAGTCAGAAATAATGGTAAGATTAAGTCACATCGGTATTATGAAAAATTGAGAACTGCCAACTTAGATGGTTTGGGCACCTTAAGTGGATGAATGACGACATACCAGTAAAAATAATATGGACAGCAAGAAGGCAGGTAAAGAGAAAAAAGGGGTAGACCATCAAATGAAACCAACACATTTGCAAAATACTCAAGAAAAGAGGTACCTCCCGGACAGAAGCATCAACAATGGCAATGGACAAGAAAAACATTACATATTCAATTCGTTTAATCTTGCAGGAAAGAACGGAGGAGTGGAACGTCAAAATGAACTCAAATGACTTCCCTTTTCTACCACATCCATTAACACTTTCTACACAGATTCCGCTTTACTGACAGAAAGAGTATTGATGGATGGGCAACTAATGATTCACACTGTTTTGTATGTACTATTAACTCTGAGCCTGTTTCATTCATTTAACGAGAAGATATTTTTCATCTGTGAGAATGAGTTAAACAAGCTCCAGCAAGATACCTTATGTTATATTGTATTATATAATACCCCTTTGTTGCTAATTAGTGTGAGATATTTTATTTTATTTATTTATTTTAAAATAAACAATACTGTTAAGTAAATTTAAGAGTCTTCCCTTGATTTTTAGTAAAATTCTTGATCTTTAAAGTAAACAAATTAAATATAAAAAAATGACTAATCAAAATTTAAAAAAATCACTTACCATTTTGTTTTCTTTTCACTATTAATAAGGAACAAGAAACAGTTAAAAATACAAAATATTTAATATGAAATTTACAGGTTAATTATTAATAAAACAAAATAATTTATAATTCATAAGAATCGTATTTATAAATGAATATTTACAGTGTACAAGTTAATTCTTCTCAATAACTTAAAACGATTGAAACCAACTAGATAGGGTAGTTAATTTACAATGTACAAGTATTTTTACAAAATATCTTGTGGATAATGAGTTATGAAAATAACCAAATTAATTCATATAAATATGTACATAAGTAGAAAATGGAATGTATTTTTAACAAATACAAAAAGTAAGTAAATGATTCTATTGGTTATTTTCACAAATATGAGTGTATTTACAACCAATAATATGCTGACATATCTATTTTGTTTCCATATATATATATATATATCGTTTTGTACATATTTCTATCCGTTTTATATAAAAATATATCAGATTTTTGTACTTTATCTTTACGACAAGTGCCTGAGATAAAAAAATATATTGCAATCGGTCTTCCTATTATATACACCGGAATTTTGGAAGCACTAGATAGAAAGTCAATTTAAAAAAGTTAATAAATATAAAATAAAGAACCATCATAAAAATGCATATAACATGAAATAAGTTAAGAGATATGTCAACATCAATTTAAAAACTTTATTGTATAAAGAAAAATAATTTATTTTAAAAATAATGTAAATTAATATTTTGTTTGTACTATAAAATAACAAAAAGAAAACATTAAATCAAAATGTACAAGACTTAATAAAAAAATTACAGAAGAGAAACAGATCGATACCACTTTTTAATGACAGGTAATATTTCGTATTGCACCGATGCAGCGAAATTAAAAAGTGGATATTTGTTTCAAAAATTAGAATTTACAACGAGATAGTTTTTAGCTTTTTATAAGAAAAACAACAAGTACACCAATAATCGCTTCTTACCTTAATTTATATCACTTGCGCATAAAAAATCAATTATGAAATAAATAACAAAGTTTTGAATTTCTAAAATTAACAAATTAATTTTGTGCAATTTTAAATAGTTAACACTACGTTTTCATAACATAGCAAAAAAGTTGTTTTTAAAAATGAGATTAATATAAAATTGTTTGATAGGAGATCTTTTTCAATTATTGGTTAAAAGAGACAAGATAATTTTAGACTCCAACTTCAAGGAACTTTTACAGTTTCTTACAAAATGTTCTTTCTTCAAAAAAATGAAATAACAAACAAAATGTAACAAATACACCACAGAAGTAAGATTTAAAATAAACTAATCTATTAACAAAATAATAGGACATTTGATTTTTTATCTCACGAAGAGTCCTCTTTCAGTAAATCCACTTTATATTTATTATAAACTGTATAAGGTGTTTTTGTTAAGTCATTATTTGTTAAGACACGTGTCCGATTCGGCACAACATTCTCACCACGGCCCATCAACCAATCTGTACACTGTTTGGTCTGCGAATCACTCACGTTTAAGGACGCCCACTTTTTACACCAACTACGAAAACGATTTGCTTTATATTTCGTTACTGCAGGATGAGTCTGAAACAAAAAGAAAACAAAAACATGATAACAAATTTTCTTTTGATTTTTTTTTATATAATAGATTACATAAATTTGTAATTAATGAAGGAGTAGAGTATGCTAGAAGCATGCAGTGGACTGCTCTTTTAAGGCAGCCATTTTGATTCTCATTCCCATAGCAGAGTTCACACCTGTTATGTTTCATGTTTACATACATTATCTCATTAGAAGAATTCATATATTATTTAGAATAAGGATTTTTCTTATTAATAATATAAAATTTTTCAAAATTTAAGAATATGCGAATATGAGACATAAAATTACTTGTCTGTTTGCGCACTATTCACATATATTTTAGAATAAATTGCACATTATTATGCTAGTAACACAAAATGTACGTTTTCTTTTCAGTTTAAGATCGGTTCCAATTTATCAATTCATTTATAACTATTGTGAATCATTTTTGATAAAATTCAATGATTTTATTTAATTTTATAATTTATAGGAAATGTATAATCCTTATAACAATATTTAAAAATTTATTTCAAATTACCTATAATAAAAATCTTTTCCAATTATAATTAATTATGTTCTTCAGATTTAGAGAATTAGTAGTGATGAACTTCTGTGAAAGAAAATTAAACGAAACAGTCTTATTTTGTGTTGGCTGCACTGTGCTGCAATAATTTGTGGCATGCATGTATTATTGTAATACACATAACAGAGTGGTTTTTCATGAATTTTGTATCACATAACTAGAAATAATTATAGATAGAGATTAAAGTAACAATTATAATTTCTTGCAATTATTAAACAATTAATACACATAACATTAAATTTCATTCAAAGTGAGTGAAATGTAGAAAACATCCCAATTAAAATGAAGAAAAAAGCTTTCGAAAAAATCTTGAATCATGTTTTATTTATTTTTAATGTGTAATGCCAAGGTCAAAACTATTTACTTTACATATTTAGTTTTTTTTTCTGAAGACACTTTTAAAGGATGTAGTTTATAATATTGTTAAGAAAACTTTTTGATGGATTTCACGAAATTGTTTTTGTATTCAAATTTTGATTTGGTTTTAAATAAATAGGTTTATTAGACATTCAATTATTTGGATGGTTTTAAGCAGAAAAGAAACAACCCATCAAATTGAATTCTTTGAATCAATCATTTCAGCAGTTTTTCCAAAGCCGAATAAATGTTTTTTTTTTCTTTTTTTTTTAAGGAAGTGTTAACTTGCATGTTCCTTTCTTGTCTTTTCATTCAAGAAAACTACAAATGAATGTAAAAAAATAATTGAGAGATTAAATAATTACATGTTTCAAGATTTATCAAAAACATTTTTTTTTTGTATTTTATTTGAGATGTTCAATACGTTTGATGCGCACTATACATATAAGCATTTGCATATTTGTACAAAAAATTTCAAACCAAACTTTTTTAACATGAATTGAAACATAAATATAATCGTTTAATTAAATAGACTCACCCAAACAAAATATTATATCTGCGGTGCAACGGGCACAATCACAACACAGAAACTTTGCACTGCACTATTAGAAATGATAACTTTTAAATAAATTATTTCACATTTAATCTTTACTAATGTATAAAAAATTTACAAAGGCACCTTTTTCAAAATAAGAGTAAAATTCAAATTTCTCAATTTTTGTTTATGGATTAACAAAATTACAGCTCTTGTATTTAACTGTAACATTAATTTTGGAAATCTGAGAAACATTAAAAAAAACTATTATTAATAAAGTTCAAATTTTCTATATTATATTGCATTTTGTTTCTTCATTTATTATTATTATTATAATTTGCTGCAAATATATTACCATCATTTGTGTTTTTCTGGCATTGATGAGTTTTCAAATTAAAGTGCTTTTATATAAAAACCTAAGTAGGAGGTTATAAATGAAATACTAAAACTTCTAAAATTTATTAACTTATATACTGAATTACCAAGAGGGCCAACAATATTTGCTTATAACATGTTTTTAGTTTGTGTGAACTCCAGAAAATCATTCTAATTCTTCTATAATAAAATTTTTACTGAATGCAACAACCAATCTTCAGGATAATTAAAAAATCATGATAGTCTCAATTATATGAATCCATAAATTTTATAACTTTCGTTTAGACAAAGTGTCTACAACTGGCAAAAAAAAGTTTTGCTTCATTATGATAGTGCATCTTCTCATTGATTTCTGATTGTAGGTGCAGAACCTCCATCACCTACAATTGCTTTTACATGTGCTTCATTCATCATATTTGGCTTCCAAGAATCATTTCTTTCCCTTCCCAAGCCTAAAGAATTAGTCTTAGTTGAAGAAAACTCTCTTGGCTCATGGTTATGATGTCAAGGCTTAGATTGATTCCATGATTGAAAAATTACATAGATGTTATTTTAAATATTTGGAAAAACTTTTGATAAAATTTTCCAAGAGAAAGAATTAAAGATTTCAATTGTATTTCAAACAAAAAGAACATTTACTTCTAGAATAAACACAGGCAAAAAATATCAGATGGTTCCAACAGAGTCATAAATTTCAAGAGATGTTTACATTCTATAAATGTTATGTTGTGAGTAAATTTATCCCTTAGAGAAATTAAGTTAATTTTTGACAAAATGCACTTTGCAAATGAATCAAGGCATTCTCTTTTGGTGCAAGCAAAATTTCAATAATTTTGCTAATACATTATCATTATGATTTATGACCAAATATCTTTCCATCCACCTTCATCCTTGTATATTTCAGTTGCATTTTATCTGATTATACATCATACCTGACCTGTTTTCCTTGCTTTTAATCTTTTGCTCCTGTAAAAACCATCCACACTAACGGCCCAATTTAAAGACTCTTATTTTGAATTAGTGAAAATATGATGACCCTATGACATGAAGGAATAGTCATGCGTAAAATATGGGAAATAAATCTTTAAATTGATAAATGTTATTTTAGAAATCAGTATTAGATGGAAGAATGCATTAGACTTAAGAAAAAACATGTGATGGTTAACTAGCGAAAAGGAATTTTGTAGGAAAAAAGTGTACGAACAAAGTTCAGATTAATTGACGAATCATGATGATGACTAAGCAAATTATCACTAACCTTTTATTATAATTTTATTACAAATAAATAAAACCTTACATAAGAATCACCTGTTAGAAATAAATGTTGCATTGCAAATAATATTATAATAATTCTGGTCGCTAGATGCCTAATTAAAAAATACTTAGATTATTTAACAAGGAATGTACACTAAATTTTGTATTTCAGAAGGAAGTTTACTTGTGGAATAAGCAAAGATGTAAGAATTAATTAATGGCATTTTGATAAGGTTCTAACTTTTTAAAGGAAAATGCTGTAATGGATAAGTAGTATGTGCACAAGAATAAGCATTTTCATAAATCAAACAATTTTATTAAAGATATGTCGAACAGATTAATGGTTCTTAACCAAGACTCTCAACAATATCTAATGTGAATGATGAAATGAAGAATATAAGTTGTGATGTTCACATTACATTTGAGCTGCACAGCTCTTCCTATTTCGGGATGATAAGACCTGCTGAAAAAAACACTCCTGGTAATAACTTTCAGTTTAGATCTCAATATCCAACTTTTTGTCAAGAACATAAATTAAATGTTGAATGCTCTACATATTATATTGCAAAATATTGTTATATTTTAAAGCCCTCTTTAGTAATACATCAAAAATTTAGTAAAAAATAAATTTATTGACGATGGTAATGCAAGTTTCTCTTTTTTAATGTTTCTTGTTTTTTTTTTTTTAATATTTTTGTATGTTGTCGATGACTGAAATCTAATCGTTTTTTTAATTTGTTTGTTTGTTAAAATATTAGTAAAAAAACAGCATAAGCAATTTATTTATAATTTTAGAGGTGTACGAGTCAAAGTGTATCTTATTCACTTCACTTATATAAGCAATAGTATATTTATTCTACCATAAAAGTGTATACGTAAAAATAAAATTTTTTTTTTTTTTTTTGAATTTTTTATAAAAATTTAAAACAGATTGCCTTTTTATGTTAAGTACATATAATGTTGATATGGCTTTTGCTTGAACATCTCCAATTTTATGTTATTATGATTTCATTTTTGTTTCTTCTTTTTTACAATTACGAGTTGTAAATATATGAAAATCAGTAAACATTTTTGATTATATTATTTTCTTAAGCAGAAAGATAATTTTTATTAAAATATTAAAAGAAAATTGATAAATTATCTTTGTATGTAACAGACAGATTATGTAGTTAGCTTTTGAAAGTTTACTTAAACTTATATTTGTTGAATAAATTGTAAAACATCATCATGTTGAAATTATTTATGATGAAATTTAAAATTAAGTATGAATTCCCAAACACAAGTGCAAAATTGCAATTGAAAAAGAAAATAATATCTGGGGGTGAAAATTAAAAAATAAAATATTTAGTTTTGCTTGGGATCATATCAAGATGATTAAAATAAAAATAAATGTGAACTAAAAAATAATTTGAGAAAATATATATACCAAGATTTTTTCTTAATGAATTATTTATTACTGTACATTAATTAGATGGACAGGACAATATGTATGTATATATTTAAAAGCATAAATTGTAAAATAAAAATTAACTTACTTGTTTGGCTCTGGTCAAGGCACTTCGTTTATACAGAATACTTTCTTTATTAGCTACAAACATAATCTTCGAATCTGCAGTATTGAATCTACACTGTGTATCATCTGAAACATCGTAGTCATGATGGTCTGTTTGATCACGTTCTGGTGGCGCTCGCTGATTCAGCTTCCTCTCTAGCTCCTCCTCCAATGAATTCAATCGCTTATCAGAGTTCTCACCATCACGTTTATCATCATCACCACCACTTTTGTCATTACAAGTAACACTATTTCTACGTTTGTTATTTTTTTTATTATATTTTCTCATATTTCTATTTAGGTACAAAGGGGAACTTGGTTTGGCATCCACATTAGAACAGTCTGCATAACTTTCCTTATATGTACCCCATTTTTTACCATCTTCCAATTTCTTCATCTCATCCGTGTCAGTGTCAGTCATTTCAATAGTCATTCGACTATCTTTTTTGTATATAAATATTTTAAAACAATTTTCCTCTTGAACGGCTTTTTCTATTGTACGTTGATACAACATTTCTTGATGTGCTCTTCGATGTGCAGTTAAACAGGATCCACCAGTACCTCCACGTTTCTGTTCCTTTTGGAATTGTTCCAAACAAGTTATAGCAGCTTTCTCTGATACACAATGCTGTAGTTGTCTCACAGCATATGAAACTACTTTATCCAGAGTAAACGCAATATAAGCATGGATTCCAAACATTTCCCGTAATGTATCTTCGTAAGCTGTCGACTCCATGTTGCCATCCAAGAGATTTTTGACCATATCTAAAAAGGCCGGATAATAATCTTCAACCTCAATTTGTGGTTTTGGTTTTAATCGTAAAGCCAGTGCAGTACTTTCTTTTCGATTTGTTTTTTGTTTACTTTCTTCTTCAGCAAGTTTAACGGCTCGTTCGTATATTTTTGCTAAACGTTCACATAAAATTGCATGTAACCTCAGGAATAGGTACCAATTATTATTTGCCATAAATAAGGTATAAGCTTCTTCCTGCAATTGAAATGTTTTAATATTAATATAATTTGTTAATTAAAATTTTATAAAAAAAAAAGATAAAGTTATTAAAATTTAATATGGATACTTGAAAACTACTTACTGGATCATTAGTTTGTGCGTGCAGAGGAACTTTGATATCCTCTTCTTTAATATCGAGCAAATCCATGTTCTTATCACCACCATCACCACAATCTCCTCTGGGAGACTTTCCTGGACTAATTCTGCTTTTTCTCTTCACATCTTCTTTACTCGAATTACTATTAGGACTTTCATTTCCATCTTCTTTTTCATCTACGAAATAAAATAAAAACAATGTTTTTGTTTACCTTATAAATTGGTTTACATTACATATACATACAATTTTTTTAACAATGATATTAATATATTACCTGATACAAATCCCTTTACATATCATTGAATGCATTATCATTATAATTTTTATTGTTACTATTATTACAATTACTGTCATTTGATTATAGTAGTTAAGAGAAGGAAGTTTTCTAAATAAAAAACCTAAGCCCCAGGATCTCAATCCCTCCAGTCAAATGACAGTTTATTCACGCAATCATTTAGTCCTGCCTGTATCCCATTTTACACACTTTTCATTACACAAACAACACGTAACAGCTTTGGTAGAAATGACACAACTTAAGAAAAAACTGAATAAACTGGACCGAAAACTGAGCTGCATCCACCACACATGCTCAATTTAGTTAATCGTACAGATTATTCTCCTAATCAGGCTACAGATTAAAATGAGTGAAAAATTTTAACAGATTATGTGGATGTAATTTCACTAAAAACCATCACAAATTGTGAATGAAGCACCAAAATTTCATTTCAGAGCCTTTGTATGATCGACCACAATATTTCAAAAAATTGTATCACAGTTGAATATGGCTTTTTTATTTAAAAAACTGAAATACCCTGACAAATTATTTTGACCTGACCAATTATTAATAAATGTAAATATTGATGTTAAAACAAGTATTCAGCTAGAGAAGTAATTATTCAGTATTTTCCAATAAGAAAGGAATTAAAGAATTAGATTGACAAAATAATTTTTCTGTGCCTGTAAATAGCCTGTTTAATATTTTAAAATGCTATATTGTTTCGTCGTGCCCTTTTATTTATTCCAATATTCTTATTTGGAAAAAAATTATGATTAATGCATACAACATTTATATGTTTTAACTCCGTAATATTTTATTATGGATCGCATTAGATGCATCCCCAAAAATTATTGTTTACAATCTGACACTCTTATCCTTTGAGATTAGTCATGAACCAGATATTACTGTTAATTAAATTTTTCTGAAAAAAAAATGGGACTTTAAAACTTTTTTTTTATTTTTTGCCAGCTAATGTGTTTACAATGAAAACTTTCAGCCGGCGCAGTCGGACAGATTTACTATAGAAGGGTTGCGTTTTTACAATTGCATTAAATTAGACTTGGTTTAATGACCTACAAATTATCTCAAACACGCACAAACATCTCGTAATATTAAAAGTACATTTTGGGTGAATTAATTTCACATTGAAATATAATTTTATTGAAATGTGCCGCCGAAAATGTATAATAAACAGCTACCATTTGCCTTAAAAATTATTTCATTCGTCGTATCCAAAAAAATTATTATTTATTACAATATGTAATAAATACAGAAGGCGCCGAATTATTTTATTGCATTGCGAATTACCCTCCTTCCGATCATTTGCTTGGAGAATCCAATTTCTGGGAATCTCGGCCTCCATATTTCATACCCCCGCGAGCGGTTGCGAGAAGGGACCGACCAATGATAAGTTTCAGTATTCACTTTGCACGCCGCCTAATGGAACTAATTTCAGGTCCATGCTAACAAAGTACAGTAAAGTCTCGATTATCCGACACGCTCGTGATCGGATAAGTGTCGGATATTTGAAATGTCGGTTAATCGAAATTTTCAAAAGACACATGAGACTCAGTTATATTTTTTTTATTAGAGGCTGAAATGTTTGAGTGTGAGTAAAGAGATTATGTGTTACAATATATATCACACAACGCTATCATAAAATTCAAAAGAATGAATAAGATTAATTGCTGAAAGACTTGAATAGGTCACGCCTCCGATCCAGACACGTTCCAGTGCGGCGGGCAATCAATATTCAATGCGATGGGGGGTGTCGGATATTTGGAGTAGTCGGATAATCGAGACTTTACGGTATTCACATGTTTGCACTAAGGATAAACAATGTTAAATCCAAATCACAAATTAATTTAACTAGTAATGAAAATTTCCTAATATCATGATAAAATCAAAGTAGAAATTTTTAATATGGAAGAATTAAATGTAGTTCTATTTTATATCTGTGCTACGGGTCGCGCAAATATCCGAGCGCGCTCTGCTTATATGGTTTCACATTTAAATATTCACAGGCGCGCGCGTCAATATTAAAAATCAGTTACTCAAGTGATCATGTTAATAAAACTACACCATTGTTGCATTTCAAATTCGTGCCGTTCAAAGGACAACTATATACCCCATTAGTTTGGAACCATTGCACATTGAAGGGTCAGCCACAAATATAAAATCGCATTGTACAGTGCTCCAGAGGTTGGAAGTTTAAATTACTCTTAAATACCACACCACACATCTATTCCCTTGATATTGACGGGATTAAAATAAAATTGTAAGTGATTAGTATAATTTTTAATTTTTTTTTTGTTGCTTTTTTAGGCTAAATTTATCAAATATTAATCTCACGGGGCCAAAATTTCACAACATATATTATAAAATATATTATTCTTTCATTTGAATCTATTATAATCATGTCTATAGCGCCAATAAATTTGCTATATAAAAATTGTATTCTATATTTAACAAATATATTCAAGGGCACTACCATTTTATTAAAAAAATTGAAAATCTCATTTTGAATTTCCAAAATATGTCCGATTTGTTCACTTTGATTTTTTTGGGATTTGAGAAAAAGTTCAAATTTTTCAAGTTTTCATGTATAGCAGAATTAATTATTTATGTAAATGATTTTTAAAAATATATGGAATTATTAAAAAATATTACCTTCTTCTTCTCTTTCATCATCACTGAGTTGTTGCCGAGGATGATAAAATAAGTCAGGGACAAATTGACAAAGTATATGCTTGATTCGACGCTTCTCGCCCTTCTGTACACCTGTCTGACGTTTCACATGATGTATTAATAAATTAGCAGCATCATCAAGTATAGTACGATCACGATAAACGAAAACCAAATGTGGTCCAACTATTGGTTCACTTTGGCCCCCTTCCTCATTTTGTTCATTTCTCTGTAAGAAAACGAAAATTACTATTCGTTAATAAACTTTTTTTTTTATAATTACCTCCTCGTACATCGTTTCTATTTCACTAAAGAGACTCTTGGAACGGAGAGCTTTAACATCATTCTGTTTGAAGTTGATTCCTTGATAGTCCAAGCTCTTTAAGTAATGCTTTTCATTTTGTTCCCTCCATATCTTATTAAAGCCTTTTTGAGCTTCCCTCCACTCCTCTTCTTTAGCTTTCAGTCTTCTCAAAACAACTGGCACAGCAACAGCTGGATTCCTTTTTAATCCGTCAATAATATCTTGAGCTTTATCACCATATATTCGCCTTAATGCCCGCTGATGTAGTACTGGAGATGATCCTCCTAAACAATCATCTAATCGATACTTTGATAATTCATCAGCATTCATTCGATTTAATTTTTTAGCAACACCTTCCAAAACACGTATTGTAGATGCATTCGTTTCAATAACAACATCTAATTCGAATCTTTCATCTTCACATCTATACATATACTCTTCATATTGATTCTTTCTAGAGCCAACGAAGGAACTATCTTCCGACCATGTTGGAAAGGACACCCACTGATTATTTAAAACTTCATGGCACAATTGCGTTCGTCCAGAAAATCGTAAACCTTCCTGTGAAGGCGGTATCACACAATAGCTTGCTCCTAAGCGCTTAGCAGTTGAATAATCTATGTCATGTGCCTGATCACCCTGGGGCCGTTCTGCCCTTGTTGGATTATATTGTGCAGGTTCCGTATCATGTTGACCAAGAAAATCACGAAACCATCGTAATAATTCAGGACACTTCCCCAAAAATGGTGTGACTAGTTGCACTAATTCACTCTTTGAAATTATTTCTTGATTGAATAAAGATAGACAACGTAAAAAGTTGTTGTAAACATCCTGGGACCGTACAGCTTTCCGAACCTAAAAATTGAGAGAAACATCATAATTAATTATACACACATTGATATCAGAATAAAATATTTTTGAATCTTTCAATGCTCTTGATTAATATACAATGTGTTCACAATAGGAAAAACATTTTTATTTTTTATTAGTCAAAAAATTCTTTAAAAAATTTGTGAAATTTAGTTTTGGTAAAATCACTTTCCACAAATTTTGAATAAATTTCTGTGAAGGTATTGCTATTTTTCAAGTAAATCTATAAGGATTTTTCCCAATTTACTATTTTCTTTATTTTTCAGATTTTTCAACATTTATGCTAAATAAACATATTATTATTATTATTTGAGCCATATTTCTTTAATTTCTAAGAGATTTTAATATTTATAATATCTGCACTTTTCAATATGCCTTTTATTTTATTAAGGACTCCTCAAACAAAAATCTTATTGGAATTAGATCTTGGTCCCATACTATCTGGAATTCATTATGTTGTAGTGCATGGCCTTCCAATTAAATATTTAAGAGTACAAGTCCCAAAAATCCCTGTTTTACAAAGCTACAGGCGTCCGAAGACTCATTTTCTAGATTCGCTTTCCATGCGCGATATAGTTAGACAAAATACATGAATTTACAAAAACTTTTATTTTCATGTTGTCCAAAGGAAAGTTAGTTCAATTTCTTTTATTCTAATAATAATTAATGCTGAATTTTGTTAGGCCGTCGATTGCAGTTTAAAAAAACCCTTTGCATTTAAAATGTTAATAAGCAACCTATTGCTAAGTAATTTGATATTGTTTAAAATTAAACTTTAGTTTCTTGAAATTATTTTTATTGCATTTGCATTATAATCTTAAATTGAAGAACTAAAAAAGGGTGCAAAAAAAAAGCTCTATAACAATACATTGTGCTTTAAAGGTTTCTTAGTAACAACTCCAATAATAGACAATTCAGAGAAGTTAAAAGCTGACACAAGCTAATTTCTATTGTAAACAAGAGTGCAATTTTATTATTTCACTTTTCAAATGTGATAATTTTTTTTTGGCAAAAACTGTCCACACACAGTTATTCTCCTTGTCAATATTTACAACTTTTGTTCTAATTTTTTTTTTTTCACCAACCCGTAAACCATCAACTATTGGTAATTGTGCAAAATTTTTTTCTACTGCCTTATCAGAAAGTAATAATTCGTCTCACTGTATACCTAGTAAGAAAATTACATAGTACACATGGTGTTATGTAATAAAGTCACTAGTTATGTAATATTTTATTATGTAATAGTTACAGGGATATTTTATCACTAATTTTATGTTGACTACCCTGATTCTAACAATTTTTAGGTGGCTTTGACTTTTAATTAAGATAAATTGTTAATAGAATCTGTCAATAAAGTAAAATAATTTTCTGTGCACATTGTAAATTATGGATAGTTAAAGTGATTCTGATTTTCAAGCTACGTCCGAAGAAATCTTCAACTACGGTAGAAGGGTATGTAATACCTTAAGCTCCAAAATTTCTACAACAAAAAATCATGCACTCAAAACAGAAATTTCTGCACCATCTACATCTTGTACAATAGCTGTAAATTCGATCAACATTCCAACTAATAATAAGGTTCCTATAGTTTTTAATGTGTTATTAAATTGTTGTAATTAGTTATGTTTGGTGTTATTCAAATTGTAAATTAAATTGATAATAATAAAAGCATAATTTTTATATTTTACAATTTTTGTGGTCGTAGAAAAAGTGTAAAATACATTATTTGAGTTGAACGGCGTATTACATACTCATGAAATTACTCACTCGTATGTAATACTCCGTTTTCAACTCTCGTAATGTAATCTACTATTATTTTCATAACAAAAAAAATTTCAGGCAAAAGTTGTAGGTTTTTGTATTCCGAGTATATTATTCCAATGAACCGAGTTGCGATTATCAAAATTACACGCACCAGAGGATGTGTAAAAGTTTGTATTTTGAAATTGTAAAGCCCTCTGGTGCGGGTAATTTTATAGAATTTTTGAAAACGTCAAAATTAGATGAAATATAGCAGAATAGTATAGCAGCATTTGATGTTTTTGTTTGCATTATTTCATTGTGAAAACATTTATTAACAACTGCATATAAAAGTGACACTATGTATTCATAGTAGAAAAGCTAACCACATATTGTTGTATTAAATCAAATATGGATGAGTAATTATTTTTAAATCAAGAATTAAAGTGTGAAATCCTATTAAATTCATTTTCATGTATATATTCTGACTAATGCATTTTATGATTAAACTTCTATTAGGAAAGCAGAAAGTAAATTAATTGATATCATAGTCAAAATTTTGATAACTCAAACCATGATTTTCCATAATAAGTTGGATTTATCCGGTCATTAAAAAAAAATGTATATATGAACCCTAATACGGCTGCTCATTAATTTTGTTTATGTTAGCTAATTCAAGTTCGACTGAATTACATTTGATAGGGAGTGCACTAAATATAATTTACTATTTATGACGGACAATAAAATAGAATTTAAATGCGCGAAATTAGGATGGATGGAAGAAGAAGTTATTGATATATGTCAATGTAAATATTGTTGAAAAAATGTATATTTCAATCAGCCAGAATTTTCAATTTTTTTCCATTTATATTACAGTGTTCTTCATAACCTTTTGCTTTTTTAAATCAGAATTATTAATAACAACTTAGTGCATTTTTTGTGTTATTCAGGAATAAATTGTGTGCGAATTGTACAATATTTTTTAAATATTGCTCAGTTCCAACACAATTTATTTCTGAATATAAAAAGTGCTCTTAATTATTATTAATATTTTTTCCATGTTTCGCATCTATATAGACCAACATACGTAAGTTTTCAAGAATCTCTTGCGGATCTCCAAGTCAAAGTTTGTTGTAAGAAGTTTTATCTTTTCAAATGCTTTCGTTGCTAGTGCTAATCTGCTTAATATCCAGTTTACTTTTGTTGTCATTTGTTATTTTGCTGTCCAGATAGCAAAATTTTTTTACTTCTTCAACTTTCTCCTTTCCGATCTTTATATTCATCCATCTCTTGTTTTGTTTCTTAGTACATTTCATTATTTTTGTTTTTCATCACTTTTGCAGTTTGTTTTCACTTTTTGCGAAAATTACTATATCGTATGCGAATCTGAGTTTGGTAATGTTGTTATCTCCCATTTTTACCCCTACATGTGGGTCTTCTTGACTTTATCTATAGCTTTTTCAATGTATAGGTTAAACAGTACAGGTGATAAATTCCATTCTGGTCTTACTCTTTTCTTTATACTTGCTTCTGCTTCTTCGCCTTCAATGTTAATAATAGCTTCTTAATCTTCGTAAAGGCAGTATACTGCTCTTCTATGTTTATATTTAATTCCACTGTTCATGGGTATATCGAACATTTTGTTCCAGTTTACATTGTCGAATGCTTTCTCTAGATATATGAATACCATGTAAAAGTTGCTTTATTTGCTTCTAATCTCGTTTCTAGTATTAACTTAAGGGTGAGTATTGCTTCTATTGTTCCTTTGTCCCTTCTAAATCCAAATTGATTGCCTGTGAGATTTTTTTTCTACCTTAGCTTCGATTCTACTGTAAATTATTCTAGTTAGTATTTTCCAAACATGCTATAGTAGGCTTTATAGTGTGGTAGTTTTCACATTTGTCTGCTCCTGTCTTTTTGGATATTGCGAATATTTCGCTTCATTGGAAATCATGTGGAAGTTTACCCGTCTTATAGCATTTGCAAATCAGTCTATAAATAATATATATTTACTTAAAAAATATAAGTAACTGAAAAACCCTAGAAAAACAAATTTATTTGGAGTTTAATATCTGGTTTGTGCAGTAACACATTTGAGTTAAAATTTACAAAAATAAATGTTTTTGATCACTTCACATTGTAATAAGAAACTAATGACAGGATTAATGAAAGAATGTTTTTCTAAACTTTTCATCTATTTTCTAACCATAGTACTGAATATTTGTGCATATGTTAGAATGAAATTTAAAAATTTAGATACAAGGTAAAAATATGAAATTGGCCAGTTAATTTTGAAAACTTAAGATATAGAACAGTCCTTGAAGCAATCTGAATAAATAAGCATTTTTATCTTTTAATTTTTTTCATGCAGATTAAGTATGTCAAGGGAAAAAGAAGAAATAAAGAATATTTGGTTCTTTCCTCACTTTATCTTGAATCGTTAAAGTGCCCAATTTTAATGTACTTTATTATTCACACGAACATTTGCGCAATAATTGGACCATTCATTTTGAAAAGTGATTTAAGTAAATTTTTTTATAATTCCAATATATTTAAAATTTTGCTTCTAATCTACTAAGCAAAATCATTTACACTAACAACAATTCAATTAATAAATATATATGTAGTTTTAAGATATTTTGTTTTGCATCCAGTCTATAAAATATTAAAACAAGTTAAAATTATTGTAAAAAATTAAAATTAAAATTACAGATTTAGCTCTATCGTGCGTCTACTTTTATATTTTTTAGACCATGTTTTTATTAAAATTGATCCTCGAATTCTTAAATGGATTCTTCAATGTGACTGTCAGTTAAAATCGTGGCAAACTGACATATTTAGAGTTAGTCGAATTTTCTGAAAATTCCATGAGATTTTCTTTTTCTTGGGTTACTTATGGATTTATTTAAACTCTGTTAAATGATTTATGGGTTTGAATACAAATAAAAACTATTATAAACAATAAAAGTTTTTGACAAATGGGAAATAAAAAAGTTTGCCCTATTGTGAACCTAATCTGTCAACACATTGTATACTGTGAGATTAGGTTTTGTTAAATAATTTGATGTTGTTTAAACGTAAAGGAGTCAATTATTAAAAATTTGTTTCCTTGTTGCAAAATGCTTCATACTATACTCCACTAATTACCGCGACAATTTTCAAATAAAAATTATTTTTGCAACAATCACTCGCATTAAAAAGAAAATTAAAAATTTTAATACAATAAAACGATTACCGAAAATTGCTACCATAAAGTACTAACGGCAGATAAATTGATTTAAAATATTTCTGAAGATGATTGGGAAATTATATTAAACGCAACGCCTCTCCTGAATTACTATATTTTGAGAAATCATTAAATTTAATATGTAATTCAATGTGATGTTTATTTGTAATGTGTATTTTATAAATATAAATTATTTGCATATATGATATTACTTTAATAATTTTTATAGTTAAGCAGTTATAAGTATCATTTGAGGTTATGTCATGAACGGTTTTTAGTATATTATTTACGTAACATTTTGATTAAATCTGCATTACTGGTAAACCACAAATAACTTAAAACAAACATATAATACTACACGGAAACAAATTAAATATCATGGGAAGCGTGGAAATTTTGAAACGAAATTAAGAATTTAAAAATCCATTTTTAGAATAAGAATTCATAGCACTATCCTAAAGTTTTTGCAAAACTGCATTAAATAACAGTGCCTTTTTAAATGTTTTGCAGTCTTTAAATGAAGTGTCCAGCAAAAAATAGTGTTCAACAATTTTTTCTAATTTTCTTATTGTCAACTCAGTACTGACAAAATCTAACCAAATTATCCCATACATTTATTTATGGGGCAATGCCAGCTTACCCAGGAGAATATTTAAATATTATGGAACCTCATAGAAACAAAGAAATTAAAGTTTTGCATTTTTTTGTTGAATTTATAATTATTTTAAACAAACAAGCTGTTATCATAAAACATATTTTAATAACATATAAACTTTAAATAAATAATTATTCTGCTATTAAAGAATTTGTAAATATATTAATTATTTTAAAAACTGAGAAAATGTGTTTTTCTGCATTTTCCTTGTATTCCTTAAATATTTCAGGAAATTTATAAAAAAAAATTGATATTTATTACCTTGTCAAAGAATGCATAATCACTCAGCGTTCCATATTTCCCAGCTTCGGTCAGAGTGACATCACGAAATGAAGACATTTTATGCTTTTTTGGTGGTGGAACATCCCTTGTAGGAGTGGAATATGGAGGTGAACGTTTTACTTGCACTGATAGGTGACTAGGCTTGTGTGAGATATGCCTCTCAGGAATATGATCCCTATATGGTTTGCTTGGTAACTGCTTCTTAACATTTGGAATGTGTTCTGATAAGGAAGGTGGTGTAATATGGCTAGTAGCATCGGGTAAAAATTGACCAAATTCTGCTAACAAATCACTTTGATTTTCAAATAACTTCGCCACCTGACTGTATACCTCTTGTTCCGTTAAATGTTTACCACCACTAGAACCTTGATTTGTTTCCTTCATATTACGCTGCTCTTTTTGATAGGTGTGCAAGATTTCTAAAAAACGTTTATATTTTTCAGGTTGGCCTTGAAATCGATTCTATAACAAAAACATGAAATTATATTTTTCACCAAATGATTGATTTAACCATATTTACCTTGATTTTATTAACATAATTTATAGCATGATTGAATTCGACTGGCTGATTTTGGGGTGTTTCTACATGCCCTCCTTGCAAAGCTTGAGTAACTGCTGCTTGTGCTGCCGACAATGTTATTGCATGAGTAGCTGTATTATTATGGAGATTTGAAGTAGTATTGAATCCAGACGTTTGATGAATTACTGGATTATTGGCCGGGGGTTGCGGTGCTACAGGAGGCACATGAGAAGTGATTGTTGGTTGAGTTGAAGGTGGGCCGCCAGAAGTTTGTCCCATGCTGGTCACACTACTACTATGAATTATGGTTCCTGTTCCAGTGAGAATCATGGACGGTTTCTGTTGTTGTGGATCTTGCATCATAGCTCCAGTTGTTGGGCTCGGAACACTAACAGAAACTTGAAATGCATACCCCTGATCATTTTTCTGCACTTCAATTTTATAACCGGGTGGCAAAAAGGTATTAAAACCTACAATAAGTTCAGGATATCCTCTAAAGAGAGTAGATACTCTCTGAATTACACCAGGAGTGTCTATGGTTTGACTTTTAAATTCTTTCATTATGTCTAAAAAGTCATTATACACTTGAGGCCTATCACCAAACTTAAATTTTACCATGTCCAAATATGACAGGGCATCTTCTACTTTAAGCCGTTGAAAACTGCTGCTGGGTGACTGCTGCTGTTGGACACCCTGAGGCGGAGCAGTCGGTGGTGATGCACCTTTCGTCCTTACTTGCGAGTGTCCACTTACTGTTAAAGGCTGCATAGCTTGAGGCTTGCCGGAATGTGGAGCTGCTGCAGCTGGCATGGCACTGAAGCTGACCGGAGGCGCCGTTGAATAAAGACTTGACTGCATACCCTCACTAACAACTTTCACTGTACCAGCAGATGAATAAGCTATTGCTGGTGATGTGTTGGGTAGTGAAGAACGATACAGATTAGTAGGAGGTCCACTTCCTTCCTTTACTGCCTCGTCCACACGAAAACGTTTCATTTCAAATCACATCTGAATAGCTAAAATAAAAAAACAACTTTAGAAAATAAAGCCAATATTAAACAAATCATCAGTTCCTTTTACATGCAAAAAGAGTCATAGGCAACACTGTACATTTATAAAAACGTATTATTTTAATTTCAATTCCTCCAAAAAAATTTTTACAATATCTCTTAACAAAAGATCCTCTAAGTAACAGATGCACGAAAGTATATGAAAATAATTATCTAAAATATATGTGTGATATTACCTCTGTATGGGGGGCAAAACCTAGAACAACTGCTCAAAATTCAGTCATTTTGATAAAAGTCAGTTGACAAGACATGTGTCTGTTTCAGATGTTTCACGATTGAGTTGTTTCATTAATAAATATTTTAACTTATAATCTGTCATTTAACCCCACGCCCAACCAAAAATGCTTTTTTAAGATTAGTTATAAAATATAATTTTTAATATTAATTATATAAGTAACAACATAATCTTTTTTAAGTTATCAGTACATGTGTAAAAAATGTAATATTTTAAATTAATAACATCCTTTTATTTCAGTCATACTATATTAAGTCAATTTACCGCAAAAATTAACTACACCTCAAAATAGTTTATACAGCTTTATAAAAAAATTTAAAAAAAAAAAAACATCTAAAGAGCAGTACATTTTCAGTTTTAAAGCTCAGTTTAAATAAGTTTTTGAAATCCACAAAATAATAACTTGTACTGTAATAATACTTATATTATTTTGGAGATAATTTTTAAATAGAAAAAGCTACAAGAACTTGAAAATGTAACAGGTGAATGAGAAGAAATTGTAATAAATTCATAATTCCTCCACTTTAGCCTGTATTATTCTCGCATCACTTTTTACAATCTCTAAATTTTGTAAAGAGACAGTTTAGATTTGTAGATGCTGTCTGATATTATAACTTAAAATTTGTACACTATTATTATTATTTATAGTAATTATAAAGGTAAAACAATGCAAACAGCATATCAGAAATAAAATGAGAAAAGTTTACATACACGGTCAGTCTGAGCAATTGTGATACAGCATGCCTGGGTATTGTTAAAATTTTAGAAAAATTCATATGTGCTAAGAAATGTATTGTCTTATCGTTTATCATATAAAATAAATAAAAAAGCTGTACAATGGACATACTAGGGTGTCCGTTTTTTATTCCGATTTAGATATATTACATTTTTGTTGCTAGTTCGATTCTTTGGTACTAAAAAGTACTACATCAATTTTTTCAAATCTTTTGTTAGTCCGCAAACTGTGCCTGTAGACTGTTTTTACCCTCATTTAAATGACATGGAAAAATGTCTTTTTTCTTGTTTTTTCCAATTTGATAGATACAAATTGAAAAAATTTAACTACCATAATCGATATAAAATTTCCTATAGATTACAAATTTATGATTTTTGTGGTCACAAAATTTTTTGTCATTCAGAAATTTTTTGACATGGGTGATCGAGATCTTTAAGTACTGAAGAAGGGTATGTTGATAATTCTTTAGTTGGAAAACATGACAAATCAAAAACTATCGATTACAATTACATTTCTATTTTATGTATTTCATTTTTGTAGTGTTCACCAACATTTTAGTTGCAAATTATCTAACCATCATAATTTTTGAGATATTCTATCATTTCCTCAAAAATTTAATTTTGTAAAGGTTAAAAGAATGTTTAGAATGTTGATTCCTGAAAATCATCTGAGGCATAATACATACATGAAAAATCCATTTGTGGACAAAGACGATCTTTTTTTAAATCACAAAGACAAAATACCAAAATACTATTTTTGCAATAGATATATTCTATTGTGTTCTATACATGACCCTAAAATTCTCTGAATTGTTTGTCATTTTACGAGGTTTGGTTAAAAAGTAATGAGAATTTTCCCATTTTTCAAAAAAAATCTAATTAATCTTCAATAATTTGGTGCCCTTTAGAGTATTCTCCCTTGGATACTATTCACTGCTGGCAGCACTTTCTCCAATCTTTGAGGCACTTCGGGAACTCATTTTTGGGAATCTTATTCAGGGATTCCTTCTTTATCTCTTTCATGTTGGCAAAATCATATCGTTTCATGATTCTCTTAAACTTGTTGAATAGAAAAAAGTCGCAGGGAGTTTATATCAATTGAATAAAGTGGTTGAGAAAACCACAAACAAGAGCTACTGTTAATGATCAAAATTGTAAAATTTCGTAACAAACTATACTGTCATTCTAATAATGTTTCAGTGATTTTTCATGATATTTCATCACTTTTTTTGATGTTATTATTTGTTAGTGCGCTAAATCATCCAGAACGGTCATTATCCTCAAAGCCTTCAGTCACTTTTGAAATGTTTATACCAATTGTATGTAAGTATTTCGCTAAAAAATAAAAAGGCAGTAAAAATTTGAGCATTTCTATTGAAAATTCTACGGTGTGTGAATTAATGCATCATTTTGTACACAAAATATATATATATGTAATGTATATATAATGTCTGTCAGGTTCATGGTGCAGTGCTTAGCATCCTTGCTTTCTATGCAAAGGGTCCCAGGTTCAAACCTCAGATGAGAAGAGCATTTTTTTTTTTAATATTACATCATTGGTATTTTTTATTACTCTTATTTAACACAAATATTCTTAACAAAACAAGAAAAGTGACCAACGAAATAACAACCTAGAGAAAGAGTGATAAGACACTTATTGTGAAAATATCATGGTATTACTTTAAAAAATTTTTGTATGTTGCACATTGGGATACATGTGCATAATTATGCATTTAAAGCAAACACAATTATGTAAGAGTATCATATATTACTTTTTATTATAGCTGCAAAAAGATTCAAATTAAATCAATCAAGTAATATCAAATTCATTTAAATTTATTTCTTTTTGTAGTAAGCTAAATTGTATTGACAGATGTATGTTTGCAAGTTGAATTTATTTTTCATGTAAGTACGTAATTAACAAGTTTTTAAAAGTTTTAAAAGGGTTAGCATACAAAAATATATAACTCCAGAAATTGATAAATAGTCTTGGAAGCAGGAATTAAGAAATAATAGAAGTTGGTGGTTGCATTGTTGACAATAGAAATTAGCTTTTGATGCCTCTGAATTGTTTGTTATTGAAGTTGTTGCTTAGAAACGGTTAAACCCAACTTATCAATTAATAAATAGAAAAACAAATATTCTACATACTCTGCCTCTCCTGCATGTTATAAAACAAATTACAAAACTGTAATTCATTTGTTAGTGATGTAAATATAACTTTAATGATTTCTATCGTGCTAAGCATCTTTCCAATGCCAATAATAACAATTATAGTAGAGTATCGATAATCCGGACTATTTGTGACTGGACCCTATCTAGATTATCAAAATGTCCAAATTTTAGAAAAGAAGCAATACAAGGTCGTTAACAAAAAGAAAACTTGCAAAAACTGTTAATAATTCACTTTAGTGATTAAAAGTGTAATTGAAGCAAATAAATAAAGCTATTAATTATGTAATACGAACTTATAATGTATGTATTTTAATGAAAGAATATTCATTTTTAATGTAAATTTCGCTTGAATTGAATCTGGATTATCAACTGTTCAGATTTTTGACGTTCGGAATATCGACACTCTACTGTAATTTTAAGATACACTGTATTATCTCCAAGTAAATAAAATATTAACAAAAATCTGTAGATTTTATGATTTTTTTAACCACTTCCAAAACAAACAGTTCCAATAATGATGTGAAAGTTGCTAATAATAAGGAACTGAAGGATTTGATGACAGAGAAAAGTATGAAGCTCTGCAATCAAATAATCTTTGGAGTGAAATATCTACATCTGTACCTATAGGGTTGTACATATTTACATTTTTTTATTTATTTTTTTTTATTTGAAGTTTGTATCTTAACCGCCAAAAATATCGTTGTAATATTTTCTTATGGTGAAGTATCTTATCTGTAGAAAAAATATTAACCAAGATAGATTATCGAATAATATCACATAAAGCAATAGATGAGAGAACTAAAGTACAGTAAGCATTTTTAATACAGTTTATTTAAATATTCTAAATATCAGTTACAATACTTTATCTCTGAAACAGATATATTATCAGTTTGCTACAGAGGCTGACATAACTTGAAGTGTATATTAATTTATTATCCGTAGTAGCAATTTTAGAATGTTTTTATTTAAAAAAATTTCATTGTAATTTTTTCTTTATTAAAAAATGAGTACTGTAAAATCTCCAGTATAATACGCACCTTTTCTACTATTTTTTGCATGAAAAAAAAATACAGAGTTGCATATTATACTCGCATAAATTTTTTACGCGGTTTACCACAATTTTTCAGAAAATTTCATAGTAAATCAAGCATGCATATTGTACATGGGTACATATTAGACTCGAGATTTTACAATACATAATAAAGCATGTATCCTTTATGTAACGGGAAAAATCAGAAAAGCTTTTACTAATAATTACATAATAATTCGAAGCGACCACCAATTTAGAGTCAATTGAAACTCATCACAATAATAAAAAAGGTGGATGGTACTAGTATAGTACGCAACAAATTAAAAGTGATCTAAAATTGCTACTTTTCATCCCATCAAGAAAACGCAATAAATAAATCTCTTATAAAATTAAAGCGCAACTAATTTCCTAAGAAATGCATGACAAAGTTTAAATTTTGAAACATCAATCATCCTGCTATTATAGGTAACTTTCCTCTTGTTCTTTGGATCAAAATTACTGACAATATTGTCATCCTCACAAGATACCAAAAACAGTGCCATAATATGCGAAGTTTGAATAGGTTAAATCAATAAAACTTATAATTCTGCTCGATAAATTATTCAGTATATATCTTCTTGAATGTACAATTTAGAATACTCAGAAGTACACCATGATGTTGTTTCAGTTGGTTGCAGCAGCATCTTAAAAACATTCTCCTTATGTGTTTCCTGTTTTTTGAATGTTGTTAACAATAACTTCCAAAGTTCCAAAAGTAAAAAAACTAGATGTGCAAAATCTGGACTTCTTGCTAGAAATCTTAGTTTCTAACTTTCATTCAGCACTTGGATATGATGATTTCTTCTGTGGATGATCAGAAGAAGTATCCATTTGACACCACATATATCTTTGTACAGGAGTACATCTCCTGCAACATATTAATTAATGAATTGGAGTTTATAGTTAGAAAGCAATTCGGAATCTAGAAATGCTTTTACAAAACTGGCACCAGTTTATTCAAAATTTGTTTTGATATTGCTACACAATTCAAGAGTTGAAAATCGAAAGAGTCTTAGTACCATTTTTCTTCTTTTACTGCTTCAATGGGATTCACTAGGCAGTCCCAGTTACAATCAAAAGGGCCTATCCAAAATCAATATCCAAAATTTTTAATTCGTACAGCGGTCAAAAGATAGCAGATTGTACAAGCGCCAATGGGAATTGTACTCCTAGGAAGAAAATTTTTGATTTTCAACTTTTCAATTGTAGAATGGACAAATGTTACTTCAAATGTGAATTTTGCTTCACAAAACCAGATGTAAATATAATCTTCTCAAAATTGGATGAACTTCTACCATAAAGAAAAATCTACACGATTATATGTACGGAAACAATTTATTCTTGTATAAAGTATGTCCCTGAAATCCTTATTCGCCTAGATACTTTCTTAAAATCTTGAAACTTTGTTTTGGTTTTTATTTTATATCATAATTGTAAATTTTTTAATAATAGATTTTTGTTTCTTCTTATTAAGTTATAAGGATATGCTTTCTAAGGTTGTAATACAAATGATGTAGTGATTTATCAGTAATTACAAAAAAAACTCCAAATTTTGAATAGTGCAAAATGTCGGAATATTTTCCTTTTCCGTAAGAAAATATAGCGATTTTTCTCTCTTCATCGGAGTTTAGTATATAAAGCAAGATCTTCTATAAGGCTATTCTATTTTTTTTTAAATGCATGTTTTTTCACGAACTTTAAAAGTTTGTATATGAAATCTAAATGTCTGTGTGTGTGTATGTGCTTATGTATACTCTGTTATCTTGAGGTATTTTTGAATTCTGATTATAGATTCAGAAAGTACATCGAAAAATAATGGGGGTAGTTCCTTTGTCGCATTTTGGTAGCTATTGAGGAACACCCCGAAGATGGGGGTCCAATGTGACATATTTTTTTTAATTGTGCGTCATTAATTTCTGCTTTGTCAAAACTAATGAAGTTGAAATATTTGAATGCAGGCTATGTTATGCCAACCTATAAAAATGAAATAACTCGTTA
>JAODAH020042707.1:0-11371 GCA_027574865.2 Coproporus ventriculus | reverse complement strand
TAAAAAAACTCCATGGGACAAAATAAAAATATATATTTACAATACAATGAGATTAGAAAACAAATTAACTAATTAAATAAAATATCAATATTTGGGAATTATTGTTGATTTATAAGTTTACATTCTAATATATTAAATTATTAGAAGACAAGGAAAATCACAATTGTCTCAAATATTTAAAAAAATAAGACTCTGTTTTTTAATAATATGTTACTTAAATGTTAAATAATAAAATATTTACAATATCTGCATATTTATATTCTCTTTCCTAAAATTTTATTTACTACAAACCAAAGATATGAGAGATAATGAAAAAATATAATAAACTAGCAATCATTTAGTAATAAAATATTTTCATAAAAATGGTTTTAAAAACTTAATGCCTCGGTAATTAAAACAATAATATATATTTAAGCCTATCTTTTAGACCTAAATTTTCCAAATAAGTTTGAAAGAGTAGATTTAATTTTTGTAAAATAACATAATGATGTTTAGTAAATAAAATAACATTTACAGTTAATTCTTATTGTAGCTCCATTAAAAAACAAACTTTTTAATTGCTCAATATTAAAATCATTTTAAAATCTAAACACTACTGGCTGTTTCTGAGAAAAGTGCTAAATAAGTTATAAGTATATCTGAGATTTAAAAAAATATTGATTTTCTAATTCTCTATGAGCTTTTTTCGAATTTCTATTGTTTCTAATTATTCGTTTCTAATTTCTTATTGTACTTAATATTATAATGTTCTATCTGAAAATATGAAAGTGTAAATATGTAAAACCAAGATAAAATTAAAAAGCCTAAATTGAAGCAATGAAAATTAAAAGGCTCCAACTTTCAAATATTTTTTTCTTTCAAAATTGACAAAGTTTATATACAATAGCCATTGACGGTAGGATAATCTACTATATTTTGATCGCTGTAGGAACTAAAAACGACTAGTTATTCACCCACCCTTTCGATTTTGAAAGAACTGTCTTTTCAAAATTTCTCGTTTTTTTCAAAATTTTTTGATTTCTCCAAAATTTTTCGATTTTTCCAAAAATTTTCAATTTTTCTAAAATTTTATGATTTTGCTAAAAATTTTAGATTTTTTAAAACTTTTTGGATTGTTTCCAATGTCCCATTTTAAAATTTTTATTTGTTTCATTATTTGCATTCAATTTTATATTTTTATTATTTCAATTGTCGAATTTTGAAATATCTATATAATATTCTAAAAAATTTCAATTTTTAAGGTTTCATATAAGTGGATGTAAAGATGTTCAATTTGGCATTTTTACAAAATTTTGTATTTTCGCGTTTTATAGCATCTAGATACTCGTAAACACTTTTATATGCAAAAACGTTGTGGCACCCGAAAGTTATCACAGAAGATGGCATTTGAGATGTTCTAAGAACTCAAGTTCCAACACGCGGGGTAATCGAGAATCCTTTTTCACAACAGATACAACCCGTGAAAACATCAAACTAAACTAAACCGAACAAAAGTAGGCACCTATTTTATGATATTCCATAAATGAAACGGGAGCTTACCCCGACTGATTTTTATTACTAGGCAAATTTATGAACTATCATAAATAAAAATTGTCAACATGGTTTTTAATATCAAAATGGAAATTAAAAGAAAAAACAATAATTATTTTCAGTAATCTGAAGAGATTATTTGGTGCGCTATGCCGTAACGTTTGCATAGCCCAAATTTAAAATAAATCAAATGATTTGCTAATTAATTAGAGCAAAAAAAACCTCACATGTGACCTATCGACTCCAGATTTGGACACAATATACCTTGATAAGAAAAAATCGAACTCTAATTTTTTTGAAATTTTTGTGTAATTAGAAATTGCCATTTCGGGCCTGGCGGTAAGTGTTATTTCTTAAATTCTTAAAAGAACTTATTTCCCGACATTTCGGCTCAATCTCATGTGCCATCTTCTGGGGAACTGATGATTAGTTGGTTTTATTGGTTTTGATTTTGTTGAAAACTCTTTCGAACATTTTAGATTGTCCAGCGAAACTGCGAACAATTTATACCAAATGTTTGTGAGAAGCGAATATTACAAATGCATAACCGGGAAAGTTTGAGAATGTACTTCCAGAAGTTCAAGTCAGTAAAAATTTTAAATAAATAGAATTAATTAAACTTAAACAAGATGTTGCTGATAAGTTTGATGTAACGTTAAGTTCGGTGAAAAAAATAATAAAATATTTAACACTGTTTCTAAGCAATTTTCGTGGAGATATTATTATAAAATGGCCAACTAAAGAAGAGAAAGTTACAAATGCAGAGCATTTCCTAGAAAATGGGTTCCCTTATATAATTGGAGCCATTGACGGCTCCCAAATAAAAATCGACAGGCCAGAAAATGATTCCGATTCATACATCAACCGAAAAGGTTATTTTTCTATTCAGGTATGTGTTTTTCATATATTTCGAAGATCGCTTGTATCTACAAAAATAGATATGTCTTTGAACATTGTTTTGGAATATTTAAACAAAAATTTAAACAGTTATATCATGCTAAATTAAGTGAAGTGAAATTAATTGTTGATTTTATACATGCAGCGTGTGTATTGCATAACATTGATGATGAGTTTATTGAGGATTTGAACGTGGAATATATGTAAATTACACTAAACGACTTAGAAGATGAAGATGAACTTGCAGAACCTTGGGCCATTAGAAACAACATTGCAAAAAATTGAATTGAATAATAATTGTTTTTATTACATTATAAAAAACGACTAATGATGTTACTATCAAAAAATACTTATAATATGAAATAATGTCAGTTATACAACAAAATAAAAAATATACATCACAAAATAAATTGTAAACTATAAAAATACATAAAAAACTTCAAAAAGGAAATAATGTCCATACTAAGTTAAAAACAAAATAACCTAAATAAAAACAACATAAAGATAAAAATAAAATATTGATTGATGACGTCATCGACAAATCTTTCAAATTGCATTATATTTTTTTTCATAGATTCTGACTACAAATTTTACGCTCTTCTCAATGGTATAAATATTTTCTAGGGCTATGTTATAAAATTTCCAATATAAACTCAAAAGAAGTAATTCAAAGTAGCGGTTCTGTAAAAATTTTTGTTTGAAAAAAAAAGGTTACTATCATTTAACCCATAAACACATTTCATTTATTAGTTTTTAGGGTAAATAATTGTAAACAATTTGGATATATCTTTTGTTTTCATGATAACAATCGTGTTGCATTTGTCGGCTTTTGTTATCATTGCGTTATTGTTTTTTAATTTGATTTTTATGCTTTTTGCGATTTCTTTTTCATTGTTCTTATGGTTTTTCTGTTTCTTTTGTTGCTCTGATTTGTCTAATTTTTCTATTTCGCGGGATACTAATTGTCTCATTTCCTCTTGATGTTCTTCATCTAATTTTTGGATAGCTTCTTCCGCGACTAGTATTATTGTTTCTTTTATTAATACAATAAACACGAATTCGGAACAATAGAGGAACAAGTCAAAATAATTCAAACAATGCAAAAAGTAAAAAGACTCTATATAAGAAAAAAAAGGAAATATACAAAAAACGCAAAGAAAACAATATTATCAATATCCAACTCAACCACGAATCACACGCCATCTTTAAAACACCCAAGATAAAAGAAAGAACACACATCAGCGTTGATTTCCAGACGATGCCGAACAGGCGAAACTAGTCGGAGACAATAAGCATTATATTGTAAATAATGTAATAAAAATAATTCGTTAACAATAGATTTATAAATATCACTCCTAACTTTATACCATATCCGTAGGAAATATTTATGCCATTGAAAAGAACGTCAAATTTGCTATCAGAATCGCTGGAAAAAATGTACCATGCAATTTAAAAAATTTGTCGATGAAGTCATCACCTGTATATGATGACGTCAAAAGAGAAATCCTCTTTGTCAAGTTGTGGAATTTTTCATCCGATTTAAAAATATATAGTGTGTTAGGTGTTAGATCATTGTTAAAGCCGCCATGAGCGGGGACACATTTATTGAAACATACGTTATATAAAATAATTAACAATCGGCGACGAATATTTTTAGCCCAAACAAATTGAATCTGGTTGTACAGGAGCTGAGATATATTTCTTTAAACGACATCTCCGAAACAAATAGGATCTATAAGTCAAATAACATTTTTTGCTAAAAATAATTCGCGATATATATGATATAAGTTTGTAGGCCTAGTCGTGGAACACCCTATATATAAAAATGAAATGAAGTTTGTTAGCCCCACTAAAAGCTAATTTTGGTATCAAATTATTTGTAGAAGTCCAAGGAAGGTTTAAAAATTGAGAAAATTTTCTTTTATTGGTGCCAACTTCACTCGCAAAATATCCTTTTTTTAGTACTAGAGTAGGCAAAATTAACGGAAACATATACTATGAGATGACCTAGCTCCTATTAGAAATCCATAGCTAACACCATCTGTCAGTTGCGCTAACTGTCAAGGGAGCGGAAATTGAAATTATAGTAAAATAGCGGAAAAATTTAAAAAAATTAAACATTCTCAAGAAAACGAAAGAAAGCAAAAAAATTAGAGAAAAAATCATGTGCACCACAATGCACGTGATAGCAGTAAAACTTATTAAACAGCCTATTCATGACATTTTTTCAATATATCGAAATTTTTCAATTTTTGCAAAAATTCATCGGTTTTGCGAAATTTTTCCATTTTCCAAAATTTTTAATTTTTTCAGTTTATCGATTTTTTCAAAATTTCGGCTTTTCCAAAATTTTTTTATCCAAAATTTTCCAATTTTTTAAAAATTTTTCGATTTTTCCACAAATTATCGATTTTTTCGAAAAATTTTTGATTTTTAAAATTTTTTCGATTTTTCCTAAATTTTTTTATTTTTTCAAAATTTTTCCTTTGTTCAAAAGTTTTCGATTTTTAAAAATCTTCGTTTTTCTATTGCACATTTACACTTTCAATTCCAATTACCACTTTTGATATTTTCGCTTTTGATATTTACAACACATTTGACATTTTACATTCACGTTCCCACGTTTGACATTTTTACTTTTAACATTTACACATTTGATATTTTACGTTCACATTTCCATTCCCACTTTAGACATTTTCACATTTGACATTTCATATTTACATTACAATAGAAGAGTGAAACACTAAACTGAATATACAGCTCATGTAGCTTGTTGGTCAAAAGGAAGGTGAATGTATTTAAATGATATACTGTCGTGATTTTTTTATTTCTCTAAAATTCTTAAATAGGATGGTTTAAAATGTACGAGGGATATAATCAGTAATAAAATCCCAAGAGCAGTGTTGAATATTAAAAAATACTTTTCCCGATTTTTATGCGAAATTGGTGGTGCCTAAAATGGCAATATCAATTGAGCATAAAAACAGGGAAAATATTTGAATATTCAAAAGTGGTCGCGAGTTAAGTTACGGAGCTCGTAACTTAAGTTTTTAAAAACTAACTTTTTATTTAAAAAAAACAAAACTACAATTTTTAAGTTTTCACTACAATTAATGAATTTAACAGAGTCTAAAATTTCACTACTTTAATTTAAACAAACAAATAATTTTTAATTAATCATTTAAAATTAGTATATATAAGTTTTAAAGAATTAAATTGTTGATGATCCGATTTAAGGCGCTAGCTTAGAGATGCAATCTAATACTGGCTCTGTTATCTGAGCTCGTCCCTTGTATAGTCTTTAATTACTTATTCAGCATTTTGGTGTACATAACACCCCCAGCACAAGAGGGAAAACATCCTGGCTAACATCTTCTTAACAGTAGCCATGGAACTTTTCTTGGGGAGTCATTATCCGTTCTTGGACTGTCATTTGAGTCTTGTGCCTTAACACTTCTTCTTTTATTGATGTATTTTTCGAAGAGGAAACCTGCACAAGGTATAAAAATAGAGTCCATTCAGGTTGTTCATAAATTTTCAGAGATATGCTGCTTTCTAGATCCTTCTGTAATTTTGAAAGATGTTCTGAGATATTAGAATAATTAAGTGAAGGGGAAAGGATTTATGATATGAAAATGATAGTTTTGGTAATTTAGACAATTTAATAGCTCTGTTAGTTTCATGGCTGGCAAGCAGCATGTTTTCTATCCTTGTGGAGCACCCTGAAGATACTCTAACGATATTTGGACCGTTTATTAAGCCGGATTCACTATGTGATTGGCAGATCTTGATTATTTTATTTTCATATGGTGTCACCAGTATCCATAAGTTATTAAAAAATTTATTGATCCATGTAGATGTCAGTTTCTCGAAATGATAAATGCATTGCATATAGTTGTTAATATAAGCCAGAAGTTGCTCTTCGCATGGTGAATGAATCGATATTTTTGAAGGGGTAACCGAATAACACAATTATTCGTAAGGCTCAATTTCCTTGCATAAATTTGGTAAGGACACATATTTAATTTCATTAATTACCAAATAGGGGTATTGTGGTGTATTAAAGTGGTAGGTATTACGACTATTGCGTATAGGAAGGGGAAACAAATGATAATTTTTAAAAGGACTTGAATCAACAATCGGTATAGCAAGGAGGAAAACTAAACCGTATAGCAAGAAGGAAAACTAAAGGAGTTTATAGTAATTGACTCTTCAATATACTTGATGTTGTTTATTGTTGGTGATTTAAAAAACTTTCCTAACTGTAGTTCACTATTTATGTGAGATAATTCTTCTACTAATAATTTATGTTCATTTATGTGATAGATATTTTCGCTTTTGCAAATGCAACAGCGTCTATTGTATTGATCAGAACAGAATCTAGATTGTTTAATAGAAAGATAAGTTGACTGAAGATTGCAAGTGTAGTAATTTGTTGAGCATGTGTGAGTTCGTAAAAGGTTAGATTTTTCATTGCAACTTCCATTTGCATCATACGTGATTTTAAAATTAATTGATTTAATAACTTTCTCATATATGCTTCACTGGTTTTTAGAACACTAAAGGAATTTTATATTTCCCTTTTATTAAGGTAACTTGTTGATTCATTTTTGAAAATTTAATTCCAATATGTACAGCTTGCGGATAGGTTGTTCACTTCTTCGACAAAGTCTTGCAGGTACTATAGATAATTTCCAATTACTGATTGTAATTTGTGCATTTCCGAGATTGACTGCAAGTAGTCCTATTTCATCTTTGACTTAGTTTATTTCGATTGTGCATTTGGCTCGATAGATGGTGGTTCTAAAGATTCTGAAACAATAGAATGTTGCAATTTTCTGATATGCAATCGTTTTATATCAATACAGGTTTTTACTGTCACTGTTTCATGTGGATGTATCTTTATTATTTGAAGTGGGCCAGTATAAAGATTTACTAATTGATTTCGTGCATCAGACTTTTTGTACACAAGTTCGTTAATTTTGAAAGGCCTGACTTTTAATTCATCTCTTGATTTTTCTACATATTTTTCTTTTTGAGTTTTATTTTTATCTCAAATTCGCCGATATAAATGCAAAATACCCTCCTTATGATCGTTCAGATATTAATGATAGTAGTCTTTAGAGTATAATAGATCCATTGTGTCTCTTATTGACGAGTGTCCAAATACTACTTCTAAAAGTGTATAGCCAGTAGTTTTTGAAATGCTATTATTATAAGCAATAACTGTTAGTTTAATCTGTAATTCGATTTAATCCTTTTTTGTTTCCTGGAGACATCTTATATGCTCCAGAATAGTTGAATGAAATCTTTCGATATTTCCTTGGGACGGAGGGTTTCCTTGTGTGCCAAAATGAACTGAAATTTTATGAGCTCCTGCTACATATGTTACGCCACACAGTGGCCTCATCAGACAGATGAACTAATAAATTTATAAGTAACAAATTAAAGAATATATACAAAATTTTAACAAAAGTGGGAAATAACATAAACCAAGGGTAGGGATTATGACATTAACAATTTCTAGATATTGGAATTAGGAAACAATAAACCAAACTAAATTTAAATTTATGATATGATATAATCCCACCCCTTTGCTTTATTGTTTTCTAACCTAAGTTTAAATTTATGATATGATACCACCCCGTTGGTTTATTGTTTTCTAATCCCATGTTTCTAGAAATTGTTAATGTCATAATTCCACCACTTGGTTTATGTTATTTCCAACTTTTGTTAAAATTTTGTATATATTCTTTAATTTGTTACTTATAATTTCATTAGTTCATCTGTCTGATGAAGCCACTGTGTTTTGTGTTATTAAAATTCGGAGTTTTTTAAAAACGTTTGTTTTATTTTACTTTACTATTTGCAATGGAATTTGGTCATGTAACGACCGAAGCAATTCAATTTTTAATTTTTTTTTAGAGATGTTTATAGATTATATCTATATTCTTATAGACAACACGTTAAGTTATATTCAGGTGCATACAGATTTTCAATAGGTTATTTACGTGAATATTTAATTTAATTTTTGCTTTGATTTTTTTTAATATTATAATTTTTAAAAGAGAATTATTAATTTTTTGAATTTATTTAAATAGTTTAATAAAAATATTAGTTCGAGGAACTAAAGATATAAAAATTTATTTTAAATAGTTTTATATTTATATAGTTTATTTTAATTTGTTTTTTATATTAAGAATAATTTGTTTTTACATAGGTTGTATTTTTTAATTTTAGATTATAGTTTAATTATTGAATTAGTTATATTTTCTTTTAATTCAATAAATTTAATTATACCAATTTTATTTGATTGAATGTCTTTATTATTTATAAGATTTGTTTTATTTATTTCTTCTATGGTTATTTATTATTCAAATGAGTATATAGCAAATGATAAAAGATTAATAAGTTTTATTATGTTAGTTCCTATATTTGTGTTTTCGATAATATTATTAATTATTAGACCAAATTTAATTTTTATTGTTTTAGGTTAGTTAGGTTAGCTTGGATTAGTTTCTTGTTGTTTAGTAATTTATTATCAAAATATCGAATCCTATAATGCAGGAATATTAACTGCTTTAACTAATCGTATTGGAGATGTTGCTTTTTTTATTATCTTATTATTTTATGTTGATTTAATAAAAAATGATTTAAGAATAATAATTATTTCATGTTTTATACTATTAGCCGCTATGACAAAAAGAGCTTCCATTCTGTTCTTCATTACCAGCAGCTATAGCTGCTGCTACCCCTGTTTCATCTTTACTTCATTCATCTACTTTAGTTACTGCAAGTACTTATTTATTAATCCGTTTTAAAAATTGAATTGATTCTGTCGTTACATGACGGAATTCCATTTTAAATAATATAAATAAATAAAACAAATGTTTTAAAAAATTCCGTATTTTAATAAATTTCTGCTCCATATGTTACGCCACACAGTGGCTTCGTCAGGCAGATGAACAAATGTATTTATAATTAAACAAATTATGACATTCAAGTTATGATATTTGTTTTATTTATTTATATTATTTAATCCGTTTTAATTTGGGATTAAGAAATTTTTTAATAATATTTATATTATTTATTGGTAGAATAACTATATTTATTGCTGGTTTAGGGGCAAATTTTGAATTTTATTTAAAAAAGATTATTGCATCATGAACTTTAAGTCAATTAGGTTTAATAATAAGAATTTATTATTGCTGTAATAGTTATTACTCATACAAAAAGAGGTATTCGATCAAAAGTTATTCCTGGTGATCGTATATTAATTACTGTTGCAATAAAATTAATTGCTGCTAAAATTGATGAAATACTGCTAAATGAAATCTAAAATAGCTAATTAAAATTAATAGAATTATAATAAAAGTTAGTCAAAAAAAATTCATAGAAATTAAATTTTGAATAATAATTCATTTTTGGAAAAATCCAATAAATGGTGGGATACCTCTTAAAGATAAAAAAAAACTTTAAAAAAATTTTAGAATCAAATTTTATTAATTGAATTAAATAATTGTTTTAAATAATATAAATTTAAAATTTTGAATATTAAAATAATGCTAATTGAAATTAAATTATAAATTAAAAAAGAAAATAATCAGATAGATTCGTTAAGAAAAATTGAACTTATTAATCACGCTAAATAATTAATTGAGGAGTAAGTTAAAAATTTTTCGCAGACTAATTTGATTTAGTCCTATTGTGTTTATTTTGTTTATAATTAATATTGAGATTAGGACAATTAAGTAAAAAAACAATAAAGAATTAAAATTATAAAATAGAAGAATTATTGGGGCAATTTTTTGTGTAAGTAAGTATAATTATACAGTTATTTCACGATAATCCTTCTATTACTTCTGGATATCAAAAATGAAAACGGGCTATACCTAATTTAGTAAACAATGCTGAATTCATAATAAAAATATTTGAATTTATTACAAAATGTAAGTTAAAAATATAAAAACTATGAAAAATAAAATAATTGTTGAAGTAATTGCTTGGGTAATAAAATATTTTAGGGATCCTTCATTTGAAAGGCTGTTATTATTTCTATTTATTAAGGGGATAATAGATAATAAATTAATTTCTAAATCCAATCATATTCCTATTCAAGAGTTTGATGAAATTGTTATTAAAGTTCCAATTATTATTATTTTAAAAAATATAAATTTATACAATTTAATAATTAAAAAAAGGATTGAAACCTTTATAAATGTGGTAAGAACCCAATAGCTTATTTAGCATACCTTTTTATATTTTAGAATATGAGGTATACAAAGACTTAAAGAAACAGTTTAATTTTGTAAAATATAATAAAGGTGGATTATTCACATAAACTATTCTATTAAAATTGGCCCTTTATCAAGCAACTTTTTTTTGTAATTTTAAAAATGATAACTTTAGGCCAATATATTCAAAATTCAAAATAGGTTCTTTGTAGTGGGGGGAGTTTAATATAAGGTTATTTTTTAATTTAGCCTATAAAAATAGATCATATCAGATTTTCATTTATTTTATATATAATTAACTGTTTAGATTATTACTTTTATTATATATATATTATATATATATATATATATATATATATATATATATATGGAAAGGAGTTTTCTCGGTTATCCCGTGTATTGCTTTTTAAATTCTTAAAAGAACTTATTTCCCGACCAATCTCACGTGCAATCTTCTGGGGAACTGATGTGTTTGCCGTTGACAAGCGGATGTTTTATAGTGTGCAGGTAGCGTGTTTGGCTGCGCATCAACGGTCGAGCAGGTATAAACTCATTAGTATTTAGGTCCGCAGACGTTCGCTTGCAGTTAATTGTTTTTTCTTGGAATTTTGTTTCGTTTTTAGCCTCAACCCTCGCATCCACACTCGTTATTTTATTTGTGATTTTTATATTTTTAATTATGGGTTTCCATGTGTTTGACAACCTTAAAG
>JAODAH020042682.1:0-22351 GCA_027574865.2 Coproporus ventriculus | reverse complement strand
TGCCGTAATATTCGTACAGCCCAAATTTAAAATAAATCAAATGATTAGCTAATTAATTACAGCAAAAAAATTGCATACGTGACCTATTGACTCCAGATTTGGACACAATATACCTGGATAAGAAAAAATCGCACCCTAATTTTTTTGAAATTTTTGTGTAATTAGAAATCGCTATTTTGGGCCTGGCGGTAAGTTTTGAAACAGCCTGTATTGGGGTTTAGTACCCTATCAATTCGTAGATTAAAAACTCACAGAGCATAACCAGGTAACACTGTTACAACGCCTTCCATGAAAAAATAGTAAAAGGACCAAAAATTCCGAATTTGAAAATTCCACATCATGCAGTGACTTTTTCAGAATATAAGTCTCAGAAATTATTGGGAGACCACTAACTACCATTATTATCAGAGATCTACTGTTTTAGTAGTAAATCTACTTCTAAAGGGGTAGAACTATCGCTTTTGGTGTTTAGCGGTAGCTGTACCAATTTGAACATAATTTCTGCCTATAATAGAGAAATGGTGTGGGAAAACTATCATTTTTTAATTATTATGGAAAAGTAGCAAATGTAATTTTTTCTTTTTAAGGATAAATGGAATTGTACTTTCAGCATAAAAGGCAACGAATGACCTTCTTCCTATTTTTAAAGAAAGGCTTCGTTTTTTTTAGAATGAACATATAGAGCAAAAGACATCATTCATACAATAGAACATTAATTTTCCTGAAAAAATTACAAAAATGTGCTACTGCTTTTTTCCAAATCTAGTACTTTTTGCACATCGTGTCTACCACTTTTACCATTTCTTATTTGGCAACATTGATATCCACAGTTTTGTTTATTATCTGCTCCCGTCTAGTAAAAGTACGGGTGCCTTATCACTCATAAGGAAATCTGTGTTTCCTGTTGCACTTCCAACTTCTTTCAGTGAAAGCAGATCGTTTTGCATAATCAGTTTGTTGCAGCTCTTGAACCATAATGATTTTGTTATAGGTATAAATGCAAAAATTCGACATTCATGAAGTGCGAGTGAGTTTAGCAGCTGACCAATAAGGACTTTTACAACGCGTTGAATTCTATCATCATTTTCTGGAGTTCTTTCAATGTTTTCTACACCGAGTTGTTCCCACTCTCACAAATCCTGCTATCTGGAAGAACTTTAAAATGGTATTACCTAATTTTTTCTCAAATGTTCTTAGAACGAATTTGAAATCATAAAATATAAACTGTTTAATAGATAGATTCCCATGATTTCTTTCTTCTGTTTCTGAACATTTTTTAACATCTCATCAATAGTCCATTCTAAAAGTGATTTATACATAAAAATTAGCTATAAATTTATTTTGAAAACAGAATTACATATATAAATAAAATAAAAACATTACAAAATATATAAACAATATAATCTAAGTTAATTAATGCTTAAATTAACCGATAGGCAGTAAATAGGAGGAGAGGGGACACAGGTAAAATCAGGAGTGAATATTTTAGAAATAATATTGTTGAAAAACTCCAAATTTAGGGGATGAACAATAATTGGAAAATATCTTAATGATGCCCAAAAACAAATTTTTTTGTTCCACAACAAATATCACAAGTTGGACCAGGCAATTTGAACTGCAAAAATGCCCACTAAAAATGGTTGGATGCCCTATCAAGCTAACAGGCAATGTAACGGAAAATATTGAATTAACTAACTTTTCATTTTTCATTGAAAGTGGAAACTTAGTTAGTTCAATAGCTACAGTTACAAGCTGGTTAATTTGACAGGGCTACTAACCATCTTTGGAGGACACTTGTGCAGTACAAATTGGCAAGTGCAATTTGTGCTATTTGCTGTAAAACAAAAAACAAGTCTATTTGAAATTGTAACAAAAGCGAAGTAATATTAAAACTAACCACTAAGATGCAATATCGAGCTCTTGAAAATAATTCAAGAAGTTACTTTTATAAAGAACAGGAGCTGTACATCAGGTTGATTCCGAGTGATATGGCATATTTTTGGAAAAACAATTCTTGCACTAAAGACAATATTTACGATAACTTGAATTCAAATCATGATTTTTATTTCATCATTTCTCTTCTATTCCAAACTTTTTCCATTGGGAGTTGTGCCAATATTTGAGTCTGCTAACTAATATTTCTTTTCCACTTTTGAATTTTTGTCAAAGTTATCCAAGGAGTTTCTTTTAAATTTTTTCAAAGCCCATATTCAAAATCCTCTGAATATTTTCACAATTTGTCAGTAGTAATGAAGTTTCAATGACTTACATCAGTTCAATTGTTTGTCAGAGGAGTTGTGCGAACGTATGTTTTATGCTTTTCATAACGTATAGCGTGGGTCGTTTCAGCATTAATGGTGTTTTGCCTTCAATTTTAAATTTATATCGTCCTCCAATTTCTCCTCCATTTTGATTGATGTTTTCTTGTTTATGAAATATTGCAGCCTCCTAGCACAACCAATTTCAAATCCTCATACTGGTGGTGGTACAGCATTAATGGATCTCTGCAGAGTAACTCCACATTAATCACAATATTAACTCTTTTAGTTTCAAAAGAATTTATTCAGATTAAAAGAGAAATTGTTTTATAATTTGTGTGTTGAAACATAATGCAACTTTTGCAATTTTTTATAACAATATTGTGTGTGTATCCATGAGAACGAATTCTACGCCAACTTTTTGAATCTAAGATAAATATTACAACTTGTAGTAGGCAACTTGTGCAACATGTGTGCCTATTAAGCTAATTGGTAGCATAACTTTTTTGTTCCTAAAGTTGCTTTATGCATGAAATGAATTAATTTAATAAAAAAAAAGATTTGTGGGCAGTCTGCTAATAGGATTCATACTAATGCTCCACACCTCGGTGTGGCATACATTTCAATTAAACCAGGATCAAATTGAGACAAGCATAGCGTGTGTAAGAGTTTCACACTGGGAATAGGATTTAGGAATGCATTCCGAATCCGATTCTAAAAAACAGTAGCAGATTCTGCATCCCCAAAAAAACATCAATAATAAACCAAAATTGATGAAGAAAAAAACAAGATTTTGGGTCAGTTTTTCATGCGAAGAGACCAGACTGTATTTATAATAATCATAAATGTCTTCTTGGGTCATGTAAAACTGCTTTGCGGATCACGAATTTGAGACCTGATTACACTGGTCTTAATCATTATGTAGACGAATTAAAAATATTTTTTCATTTTGAAACCCTTTTTTACCTTTTTATTCATTAAATTACCTTGGTGAATTCCATTAAGTTTCAACTTTTTTCGGGCCTGCAACTGGAGTTAGTGCAGTATTACAAATCGTCCGGGGACAATTCAATTACAGTCTAGGGCTGACAAAAAGTTACCACTCTTTGGGAATTACTTATTACTAAATATCATGGCGACAATATCAGTCCAAATTTGTAGACAAACACGAACAACATCATTTTTTAGAAATTCACTATCTTTGTTGCTTATTATTAATTGAAAATGTAACTACATTCAAATAAGAATTTGTTTTCATTAGAAGTTAAGCTCCCATCATCCGCAACTGAAAGAGTCACTGATATTAATGATAGGAGCTTAGCTCTTGAAATTTATATTTAGTCTCTTGCAAATACTTTGATTGGTAGTGAAGGGCTTTTTTATTTTTTATATTATTCCTACCATAGCTTGTTATTAGTTCTTATCTTAAATAAATAAATTTTTTCTTACCAAAACTCTGTCAAATAATAAATCTTGTTCCATAGATCTTCCATCTGAACAAGTAATTTTAATCTTCCCTGATTTCATCCATTTTTCTTCTACATCATAAAAATATTGATTCAAAATACTCTGAATCCGATTAGTCCTTGATATGCTAATATCATTACAAACCAAATAATCAGGATATAAAGTCTGTAATGCCAGAAAACTCTTCCCACCAGGTGCGCAACACATATCCAAAACACTATTCCCGGGTTGCAAATCAAGCCCTAAAACAGGCAACAGAGATCCTCCATCCATCAAATAATAATTAAAAACCCCTGTGGATCCTCTTTTCGGATGAGGAAATTCAGTAAAACTTTCCTCTTCATAACAATAAGCATTCAAGTTTTCAGAAAAATTCAAATCATATTCTTTTTCTTCATTTACAGGAAAACCTTTACCCTTTTCATAATATCGGTAATGTTCCGATTCTGGGATAAAATCTTCTCTTCCTTTAATTTTTGTAATTGGCATAAATTCATGTAAAACCCCAGTAGTATTCGTCCTTCCATCAATAAACCGATCTACATCAATTTTAGCATCTTTCAAACTAGCTTCTAAAGAAAACTCTTTCGGTTTTACTTCTTCTACTTCAACCTTCTCATCTGCTTGTTTCCAAACTTTTTCTAACATATCTTGCCGTTTATTTTTTGCGCGACTTTCTTTTATTAATTCATTTTCTGTTTGGAAAATCCTTCTAATATTCATTGCCCCTCGATTTTCTAAAGTTTGACATATTTCCTCGGAATCCGAATAATTATTTACAACAGCGATGTACTTTGATTTGCCAAGAAGCGCTTTTCTTATTATGTACCAATTTTTTCCGAAAACTTTATCATAGAAATTATCAAAATGTTCTAGGGCTTTTTTGGATGCAGTTTTCTTCTTATCCTTCATCGACTGAAACAATAAAGTTATATTAAAAAGTGCATTTGGTTTTTTTTTGGTACATTTAAATTTTTTAGAAATTTCTAACTGTTCGTATTGATACTGAAAATTGAGAAAATCATTACCTAATAACTTAATAATAAATTTTTATGTATTTTTTGCCAAGGAATTCAATTTTGGGGTTAAAAATATGAAATTTGTGACATTAAATGATCCTGATTTGGACCAAAAAATTTAGCAGATTTGAATTTCTTTCTAACATATATAATCTACCATCATTACTCTCACTTCACCTCATTGAGAGACGAAAATTTAAAAAAATTGTATGCAAAATTTTAATAAAAATCGAAGAAATTTCAAATTTTCTCTTATTCCACCTCTTTCTATCGCAAACAATCTGCCATTGTTACATCTCACTTCTACTACTACTTCTGAAATTTAAATACAAATTTTCAGATTAAATTAAAGATAAAAAAATCCAAAGCCGGCGAGTCTCGATCTTTCGACCATCAGCTTCCCAGGTGTCACGCGCGCGGAACACCTGGGAAGCGGAAGGTCGTGAGTTCAAGACTCACCGGGATTGGATTTTTTATCTTGGACCTGTAGAAAGTGTCCATCTGATTAAAAAGAAAAAAAAATAGAAAATACAATTGGGGCAATTCCACGTCAAGTGTTCCGTCCGTTTCACGTGACCCTCTCCGATTTACCTCAAATTTTGTACACTTGTTTCATGCCAATTTTCAGACTTCTAGGTCACATAGGTCGCCTCATAGAGCCAATTAAATTTTACGACAATTTTTTAAGTTCAACGTTAATTTTTTTTAAATTTTATTTATCTTAATTATATTTCAACTTGGGAAAATCTTAGAATAGTCACAATCGATGGGAAATTTCCTTACTTATTTGCGCAATTCTGAAGTTCGTTTTGGTAAGGTTATTTTGTTAGATTATGAAAGGTTCAAGACTCCATTTCCATTCTACTTATAAATTAACAAGATCAGATAAATTTTGAGCAGTATCTAACTGAATGATGCATTTGTAGAATTGAATGAAAGATGAGATGAGTTTGAATTAACAAAGAAGCTGTTACTTTTTTGCAAAAATTGTGGTGCTTTTGGAGGGTCAATAATAACAAAATTAGATCAGATTGGATTAGTTTAGTTTGTATGAATGAAACATTAAAATCAGTTGGACGTGGTTGGAGTAAATTAATTGAGGAAAGCAGCCTAGAATTGAAAATGAGAACTAAATCAAATTATTGAATGAACTAGAGCTGTAAGGAAGTTTGTACAAATGTGATGAACTTTATATATAATGTTTGTAAAATTAATCTATACAAATAAAAGTGAATGTAAATTTGTTTGTTCTTAGACAAATCTATATCGTTTGTTGTAACTTTGAATATGGATTAAAACTCTATTCAACAATTTCTTCATCAAATAACATCCTTTAACCTGATCGTGAAATATCTAAGCATAATATTCCAAATAATTAAATAATAATAACTCACAAATAGTTGGTAATCTATTATTTTAAAAAGTTGGTATTCTTTCTTTAACAAGAAGAGATGTTTTCATATTTTTATGAAAATTCTTTCTACAAATTTCATTTTATAAAAAATAAATATCAAAATTCTAAATAAAAGCAACCCCAAAAATAAAAGAACCAAAAATATTGAAGGATTTCAAAATCAGAAAACCTAAAACATAAAATCTAAGAAAAGAAAGGCGAGAAATACCTGTAGTACAATTCCGCAAGCAACTTTTCGGAATATATAAAGAAAGTGAACAACTGTTTTACATTGCAGATGTGTAATCCTTCATGAGAACTGTTCAGTGCTGACTCTATCAAAATACTTTTTATACATAAAGCACGAATAACCAATTTGTGCGATAAATAAGATTACTTAACATTTTACATCTTTGGGTAAGAGTTTTACTATATATTTATGCATCTCCGCATAAAAATTATTCTAGTTATGATCATGAAATTGCAAAAATTGATGAAACTACCACCATAACATAGTGGTAGCTTAATCGGAACAAAACTATGTCTACTAAATTTAAGTGTCGGAAGGATATGTAATAACGTATGACACAAATGCTATAATCTTACCCAATGATTTTCTTTATGTTTGCATCTTATAGCACTAATATTTAAAATCACTTTTCTCTTAAAAATCAAAGAAGAAAACATATTTAAATTTATTTTTAGGTTATCCTGCCAGTTTCGCCAACTATTTCTTTTAAACAATAAATAAATCAAAATTATAATCTCATAACTTTTAATAATATAAAAGAACAAACTCATAAAAATATGATAAAAAGTAAAAGATGGATGAATTTTTAATCAAATTTAAGAGAAATTTTTGAGAAAGAATTTTAAAAAAATGTTGGCAAAATGAGTGTCAATTTAAATCGATTTTAAAAGCGCCAAATTCAAGTAAATTGCGCACACAATATTCCATATTCCATGCAAAATGAATCAATTCAATAATCACGTTAAGATAGAATTGCATGGCGCTAATTGTAGTTTAATTGGGTGAGCTCATTTGGGATTAAGCAACTCGCATTTTGGAGTAAAAGTTGACCTAGTGTTGCTTAGTGTTGTGTTTTGTTGTCAAGGTAAAGTTAAATCTTTAGATTTTGCTTGAAGAGAATTCATTTGTCGCACAAATTAATTTTAATTAATTCCGTACAATTACATTGCATGTTATGGGGGCGTTTTCAGAGGAAATCATTACAATAGAAGGTAATTTTTGTAAGAAATATGAAAATGGAATTTGTTACGGGATTAGTTAAGAAGTATGTAATAGACGATTAGTGTATGATTGTGTACAGTAGATGGCGGGGCGGATGTCGTAACTTGATGCTTATTATTCCCGGGGCTGTACAAAACAATTTTATTGATTCCAATGTTTTGGAAATATAAATTGGTAGTTGGCTCGGGTTAATTTCATTTGTCATTGTTTTGAAATGTGATATCAAAAATTAATTGAAATGTTCATTTTAGTGCGGTTGAAATAATAGCAGTACATCGCAGGAAAAACATCTACAGCATGGATGTTTTTCGTATAAAATGGACCTTAATGAAGATTGTTTGAAGAGTGGACCTTATCTTGATACGGTTCGAGCCTTACATCAAACTGTTGTGTCTTTACGGAGCGCACTAGAACAGAGTCGAAGTGAAATCTTGGAATTGAAAACAAAAACATGGCCCCTTGAAAGTCTGGAATCAGCAATTACAGCATTAAGTATTGAAAATCATTTATTACGCCAAAAAATAATTAAAGAAAAGGACGAATCAAATCAAGATGACAAAGAGTCGAACCAGGAAAGTCATATTACTTCAGATAATAAAAATGAAATTAAAGATGAGATAAGTACAAGATTTAAATCCATCGTACAATCGTTGGAGAACATTTCTACGACAAAATCACAAGAAAAGTCTTCGAATAATTCAAATGTACCGACACGAACACGAAGTTTCACAAATTTAACCGAATATGAACCCATCTTCTCATCGACACCATTTAAAACCAAAGAAAACCCATTGAAAAGTTTCGATAAAACTGTTAGTTTTGATGTAAAATCAAATTCTGATTGCACCAACAATAATATAATAGTTGAAGATAATCAAACGGGAAATAAAAAAGATTCCAACGGATCATTATGTAAAAATGAAATTACCACTCCTCAGATTAAAGAAGTACTTGATACAAAGAAAATCAGAAATGAATTAAAAGCAGAAACTACATTAAACCTCAATAAAAAAGTTTCAGTATCGATAAATCTCGATATTTATAAAAAGCCCTCTAAACGACGATTAAATTTTGCAATGGATAATGAAAAAGGTTTTAAAAATGGAGCAGAAAAAGAGGAACTATTTACTAACAAAAATCTCCTCCAACATTCCTCCAGTACCGACTTGTTAGATCAAGAAGTCGATGATATAGAATTAATCTTTACAAATGAAGATACAAAAGAGACTAATTTAAAGGAACCCTTAATTTCGATAGATGGAGGAAACGATGGGACCAATTTGCAATGCCCCCTTTCAGAATTTGATCAAAACATGTCTGGAGATGTTTCAGATAGGGAGTTGGAAGATGATGTGTTTAATGATAATTTTGAAAATGAGAATCAGGAGAATTCAAATTTTCAAAGCCAGACTTTCGATTTTACCCAGGACAATTCACAAATTTATAATTCCAAGTCTGATAATTCTATAAATCATGACGAAATGAAAAGTTTGAAGAGTTATTATTCCTATCAAGATTCGAGTTTTGAGAATAAGAGTTTGGAAAAGGATGAAAGTTTCGATCGATTTGAAGAAAGGGTTAGGATTGTGGAAACGGATATTTCAAAGGTTGGAATACATGAAGTTGAATTTCCAATGGGGAGACGGAATACATGTCCTAATCCCATACAATATAGGCCTATTGTACATAGGTATGTACTTTTTATTCTTATATGTATAATTAAAGTAAGCTGTTATTAGATGTTTTTGTATATAAATTAAAGTAGTGGGCAGTTCTTTATTAAAATTATCAGTCATGAGTGAAAATTAAAATATTTTTTTCATATCCATTAGTGTTTTTCTGTTCAGATTAATTTAATTGAAGCAGCTGATATATAAAAACGAACGTCCATTTCTTATTTTAAAATGGGAACACATATTTTGCAGAGTAAATGAACATTGAGAAATGTTTGTTCTTTGTATAGGGAAGCAATTGGAAGAGGCTTAACATCTCGGAAAACGAGACCAATTTTAGCGCATTCCAATGCTGTTAGGAAAGAATCTGGTGCTCAGACAGATATTTCTGCTCTGCCAACTAAATCCTCATGGCGGTCAGAAAGCAGCTTAGCTCATAAGGTACACATTTGAAAAAAATTTTTTCAAAAATTTTTATAATACTATATTATCATCTCTTTTGAAAATGAAAGCAGCGATTAATAAATTTTAGGTGAAAATTGGAGATAATTTTACAACACTACCATCAAAGTATCCGTTACCTGGTTCACGATTACGCTTATCTGAGAAGACTGTAGAAGCTAGACGTATTTTATTATCAGATATTGGGTTTACAAGTATGGTTCCGGAATTATCTAGATCTGCCGATCATTTATTTCCACCAAATTTAAAAGCACCAATGGTGACTTCAAATTATGGACAATTTTTGAAAACGACTGATTTATATTCACCAGGTCTAGCTGTAAGTAATTTTGCAATTTTTATCTATTTCCTGTTTACGTTCAAACTTACACTCCACAACACAATTTCTGTGTTGTTACTTCTTTCATTCCTTCTATTTCCGCTTATACAATTCAATCTATTCTTTTCTCTCTGCCTGTTTTTTTTTTCTTATGTTTATTCGCCTTTTAGTTCTTTATTACATATATCTCTTTTCTTGTCAAGAACATGTGATAAAGGACAAAATAATTTTTTATTCTTCATAAATTGAATGCTATTTGCAAAAAAAGATCATCTTTAATTAATTATCAATAGACTAACATAAAAGTAATTTAATTTTAAATCAAAATTTAATGCAAAAATAATACTGCACAATACAAACAAATTCTTTTATTTGTGTCTGCCACCTCTTTCTTCCTTTCTTGGCTTTTTCATTTTTCTTTTGGCAGATAATTTGTAGTCAATTATTATAAGAACTTATTTTGATTAATATAGTCACAGAAATTCATGTGGACAACAACGTCTCCTTCAGATAGTCATTCACAATCACGCTACTCAAGCCTGTATCCACTGCCAAGTCCTCCAGCGCCATCTAGAAGATGCTCAGCACCAGTTTCACCATGTCGCAGAAGTATAATGAAACATGTACCTTCAAAAGTAAGATTTGCTAATGGTTCTTTGCCTGAATTGAGAGGTGATTGGAATACCACAATAGATAGTGGTGATTCAACAGACAGTTTAGTTGAAGAAGCGGAACAATACCTGAGAAGATCTATTGATTGTATTGTTACTGGCAAAGATTATTACAGGTGAGCTACATTAGTATCAGTGCAGTAGGTTTAAACAAATACATTTTGAATTTTTTTTTAAATGTGTCATAAAATTATAATCGTTATATGAAGTTTTTTAAATATTTTTTGCCGCTATACATTAACAAAATATGATAGAATTCTATATTTTGCTAACAAACATATTTTCATGTATGAAGCGTTCCACTTCAGACAAGGCAATTCAGATTTTTAATAATCTGCACCAAGTAACTAAAAAGATCCTACCTTTTACAGTCATTCTTAGTACTTACCCCCATCAATTTTGCGATTTACATCATATGTGCTCTGAAGCTTCAAATTTTGGCTTTAAAGATTAAGAATTGTCATGTTCTTTTGCCTACGATTTTTTTCCTGTGTAGCCTTTTATCTCAAGTACTTCTTGTTTCATCTTTTATTTAGGCTATTCTCTAACGTCCCTTAAAATAAAGAAGCCCTGTAATTTATTACTACAACATTCAAATTTCACATATATGCGGTGCCAGTATTTTTGATTAAAAATGTTAATACTTCAGATTAACAAAAACAGCACTACTTTTCATTTTGCTATAATTATTCTTTAATTTTCTTTCAGTTCTGCGCAAAAACCGGGATTAAGAAGAGCTTCAGCACCAGAACCTGCAGGTGACAATATACCTCCTCAAGGATGGCAACCATTTTTGCCGAGGCTTCCAAGAGACTTACGCCTTGATTATTGGGTGAAAGTAATTTCACCCGAAGGAAGAGTTCGTGGAGGACGTGTCCGTTATATTGGACATTTACTTTCACAATCTGAACAGTTTGTTGGAGTCCAATTAGGCACCCCCGATGGACATTCAGACGGGACTTTCAATAATAGGCGATACTTCCAATGGTAATATTATTTATTTATAACAAAAAGCTTTTTAACTTCTAAGATCACAGTTAAATGATTTCGATATATTTTATTGAATTGAGGAAAATGTTAGGAACTTTATTGGGGTATAATTTTTATGATTTCTGCTTATGACTCAAAATCTGTTTCTATCCTCTTTTACTCTTGATTTAAGATTTTTGTACCTATCATTAAAATAGAGGGAATGTTACAGAGACTTTTCTTTTCTACATTTCCTTGTATTTTGAAAAAACTGAACACAATTTAGCAGTACATTAAAAGGAGTATTGTATGTCTTTTAGCAGTTATTCTCATCAAAAAGAAGATTAAGTACGTAAATATGTCTGTCATGTTATCTAGCGTAGGTTCATTGTCTTTATTGTTGAATAGATTCCATTTCTTCTTTGGTATGATAAGGCGCTCTCTACTATCGTTTCTTGATGTAGATAGTAGTATCTGCAGTTTAGTTGTTCCCATCTTGTTCAAGAGGTGATGGGTTAGAACCTTATATTATTACTGCTTAATTTTAGGAGGCTGTTCCTTCATTATATACATTTTGTATAACGTGTTAGTTGGTTTCAAAATTTGAAATGTGCTCTGAAAATATAGGTATATTAAGATTGATTAAGATAGATCCAGTGTTCGGCCGCTTCCTTTCTTAGCTAAAAGGTCTGTTTTCATGTTTTCTTCTATGTTAAATAAGTTTAATCTATATCCTATTTATTCCAATTTCTAGTAAAGCATTTAATAAACTCCAGTTTATTCTTGCATAATTCCAATCACTCCGTTTGCTACCACCCTTAGATTACTTTTCCAACTTGTTGCAACAAATATTATTTTTCCATACTTTTTCTAATATCAACAAATATAAACATAACATATAAAGTGAAATACATTTATATATTTTTTTGTTTTCAGCGAACCATACCATGGGATCTTTGTACCATTTAAAAAAGTCATAATGGGATGGAAACCGTAGAATCTCTGTCAGTAGATGTAGTACAAATATATGTTACCACCTACATACATAAATGTAATAGTATAAGGTTTTATCATATTAACTAGTCAGAAGGCGGAAAGTTTCCGTTTTAAGCAAGTATCTTTAATTACAAAAAGTGCTACAATTAAAACTCATTAGAATAGGTTCCTACATAAGCAGGGTGTGCAGATTTGTAGGTGCCTATGCAATATTAATGTTAAACAAGTATAAATGCTCTGCACTTCATGATGCCTTGTTTAAAAATGCACCCTAACATTGCATGTACCTTAAAAATAGATAAAATTACATCCCTGTACATAAAAAAGTTTAACATTGCTCGATTAACTAATTTGTGCCTATGTGGCATGTACCTGTCAAGACTGTCATATGTGATCGTGTAAAATTAACTTCTATTTACTAATAATATATTTGAGGATTCCAGGTTAATATGATAAAACTGTATTAGTTCACAAATTATTTGAAGGTTACCAAAAAAAGCCAAATTTTCTAAAAATCGAAATCTTTCGATTGATAGATTGCCAATTTTAGACAGTTCAAATGCATATATGTTAAAAATTGTTAGGTAGTCTTTCACACTTCTATTGTTTTTCTTTTTGATGCTCTAAGAAGCTACTATTGAATTCCCAGGGTTTAATCTTGTACGCTTAAATTATTTTAATAATTTTATTATTTATCTGAAAACAATTGATAATTACAAATGAATTATGTAAACTATTCCACTAAATAATTTATTCCTAAAGTAAAGAGACTGCAACTATTATTTAAAATTCTACACTTTGTAAATATTACACCTTCTAACTAAAATGACTTATCACTAGTCACAATTAGACTTGATATAATTAAATTTTTTTAACTCTATGAATTTCCTCTTTACTACATTAAACTTCCATTTTGATTTACAGATAATTTTGTTTCCAATTAGTTATTTTGTTTGATATATCTTTAAACAGCAGTAGATTTTGCTGCAATTAAAATTTTTCGTATTTAAAATTCCATTGCCATTGAATGTTAACTGGAATGTTTATGATCTCTTTGCTTTAAGAATAAATCAAGTCAATTTCGTCAATTAATTTTTGATTTCCTGATTCTAGCTATTTAGATATAATAGAAAATAGCTTTGAATCAAAAAATCAAAGATAACAGGAAAAAAATTGATAAACTGTTAATTAATAAATAAAGTACCCATATGGGTATGTCAGAACCAGAATGGTCCATCTACTTCCATATTTCGAAATTTCATAAAATTAAATACAAAACAGAATAATTGCCCATTTCTTTCTAATTTTCTTGATGTTTATCTTAAATCACCGAAGCGGATAGGCGAAATTTAAAAAAATGCTTGTTAATTCATAAGCATAATGTATAATAAACAGATCTTCTGTTTTTATAACATGTAGATTGGTTGTTTCTGCTTCGATTTCTGTCGTACTGTCTTTTTCTTCTTCAGCAGATTTATCTTGATTCACATCTTATTTTCTTCATCACTGTCCTAGAGAGCTTCAATATTCTCATCTACATTATCATTATCCTCTTCCAAATCTTCTGTTGTACTCCCATTCTTAACTTTATTACGATCACTGGTATTGACAGCCATTATATTCCCAAATGTATTTTGTAATTCTTTTTAGCACAGCTTCTTCCCCATTTTCTTCACTAGAAAATTTCTTGTTCCTCTATTCTCTGTTTGATATGTACATTTTCTGGGTCATGTTTGTATTTCCTTTTTTCAAATCTATTCACCTCAGTGTAACCCCTGACTTTACTTGAATATAAGCGGTATGTTTTTCTATTTTTCTTTATATACTTGGAGTGGTTTCCAGCTCCATTGAAATTTTGTTAAAAATAAAAGAATTTCTTTTATTCAACAAAATTTCAATGGAGTTTTGGGTACGTTTTGTCAACTTAATATAAATTGTTCATCATTATTTCAATTTTGGAAAGTGTATTGTCTAAATTTAAATAAAGTTAGATGTGATATTGAGGCGAACAAACTTGAGAAAAGGAAATATAAATATAAACTAGAAAATGTACATTTCAAATGGAGAAAAGACGAAGAAGAAATTTTCAAATGAAGAAGATGGGGAGGAAGATGTTCTATAACAGTCACAAAATACATTTAGGGTTGTCATATTGGTTCTTAATCCTACTGATCATGATGAAGTTGAGAATGGGAATGGAACTGAAGATTGAGAAGAGGGTGATTATAGTGAAGGTGAAGATATTTAAGCTATGCAGAGTAGCGATGAAGAAATTACAGATGTGAATCAAGATAAAAATACTGAAGAAGAAGAAAAAGATAGACAATATCATCACTAAAATTGAAGGAAAAACAGACAATCTACATTATGGTTATGAATTATAATTGTCCAAATAACAAAACGTATGTTTTATTAATGCAATTATACCAACTAAATTAACAAAAAAATCTCTAAATTTAAAAGATTCCTTTTTTACGAGTAAAAACAAAAAAAAAATAAGAATGTATTACATATTTTCAAAATTTTTTGAACGTGTTGATTTCTATTTTCTTTTATAGTTTTTATATATCAATAAATAATTAGCATCGATTTGATAAATTAAAATTGTTACGGAAATTAAAAATTTTATTTCGAAATGATTCTGCTTTCACTATTTGTTTAATTTTAAATTAAGAGAAACTGCAGATTTATTAGGAATCGTATTAAGAAAGTTAGTACTATAGTTGACTTGTGTTATTTCTGGATATGTCTGCTTATTTGTCTGTTACTGTTTCGGTTTATTGTTATATTTATATGTGACACCCTTTGTACTACACAGTGACCATGAAAAAGTTTATGATCAAATAGAAAGAAACTTTTATTTAACATTTCTTTAATTTTTAAAAATCTTCAAATTATGTCATGATCAAACATATTTTGTGCATTGTATTTTTCATTGAAACTAATTTATTAGAAAATAATTTATTAGAAAAAATTTGTAAGAGTTTTTAAGTATTTGGATATACATTAAAAAAAAATGTACAGAAAAAGAGAAAAACCAAATTATTCTAGCAAAAAGTTATTTTGGAAAACCCAAATAAAATTTTCACATTTGGTATTAACTTTTTACTGGTCTCTGGATATCATATTATTACATAATGTTCATAGCATTTTAACTGGAGTCAGTGTTAACCCAGTCAAGACAACATAATTTTTTCAATGTGTTTGGAAAAATTCATTTTAATATAATGCAGTTAATCTCGTTATACCTAGTTATGTGCATCTGTTACTTTAACATAAGGCATATTGGCATTTACTACTGTGCATTAGAAACTGCGACTAGTTTTTCCACTTAAAATGATATGGACTTTAATACGTAAAATTTTAGAAGTTATGTTAATTATATTGACCTGTAGGTGCAGTGTCTAAATCTTTTAATTCCAATTTCTCTTATTAAAAGCATGCATACAATATAAGGGCGTCTTGCTTACTTCTTTTGTAATTATACTCTTGATTTGTTATTTCAATCTACGAATTATGCTCAAATTATTCAAAATAAATTTTTTATTTTAGTACTTGACACTGTTATACTCTATTATATATAATCGCTGTAATGTTACCAGCTTTAATTGTTGGTTAGAATAATGTACACTATATATTGTATGTATATATAGAAAATATTGTAAGGTATTACGCATACAGACCAAAAAAATAAAGAAAATAAAATAAAAATGTTAAGGGTAAAAGTTGAGCTTCATGTAATGTGTAAACACATGAGATGGTATTTTAAAATAAAGGTTGAAAATAATATACATATCTGTATTAGACTTAATTCGGGGAATTGTTAATATACTGTTAAATAAAGTGGTTTATTGGTAAAATATTATTTTAATATTATAGTGCTAAACAAAATATAAATTTCAAGTGAAACATTTGGATCAGGAAGCTAATAACGGTAAGCATGATTTATATATAACATAATCTTGTTGCCATCTAGATCATTATTACAAAACAAAGTTTATGAAAAATTGTATTTTCTATTCTTTTTTCTTTTTAATCAGACGGACACTTTCTACAGGTCCAAGATAAAAAATTCAATCCCGCCAACACCTGAGAAGGAAAGGTCGTGAGTTCGAGCCTCGCCGGGATTGGATTTTTTATCTTTAATTTGATCCGAAAATTTATATTTAAATCTCAGTAGTATTATAAATGAGATGTAACAATGGTAAATTGTATGGGATAGAAAGAGGTCCAATAAGAGAATATTTAAAATATCTTCAATTTTTATAAAAAAATTTCCTACAGTTTTTTTCTTGATTTTCGTCTTGCAATGAGTGGAAGTGAGATCTAACGATGGTGGATCGTATTTGTTAGAAAGAGATTGAATAATAGATTTTTTGAAATTTCTTCCGTTTTCTTTAATAAAACACAAAGGTACAAAATTTTAAAAATATGTATCCTTAAATATAGCCAACATTTTTAATTAGTATGTATTGAAAATATATATTTATCGTATTGTATTACGGTGAGCGAGATGTTTAATGAGAGCCTGATGCTGTACTGGGGAATATAAAGATAAAAATTAAATGAAAGATGAGTATACAAAACGCGCATTCAGCAGAAACTTGTATGCGGAATTCGGATGATTTTGCTTGCTCTTAAATTTATTTTCAAATCTACGCGTTTCTTTTATAGCAACATTAGAAAAAGTATTATCTATTATACAAATTCGTACTTTCTAGTGACGATAGTGAAGAAAATTTCAACGAAAGTCGGGGGGATTTCTCGAAAGATTGTCTTCGGAATTAACAGTAATTATCAGGCGCGTGTTTAACCGACCTGATCAAATACATAATGAGATCGATGGATCAATGAAGTCATTGAGATACATCAACCTCATTTACATCAATGAAACCTTATTGTTCTCAGCAAGCTCATTGATGCTCATTATAATCTCATCTAATTCATTAACGATATCAAAAAATTAAATTATTTAATATTAATACTTCGATCTTCTCGTTTATTAAACTTCTATATAACATTTACAAGAATTTTATGTGTACATATTTGATAATGAAGTTTTAATAAATAAAAAATTATTTTAACTAAATTTAAATACCTCTATTTAAAATTTCCCGGCTTTCTATTGCGGCGCCATCTACATTATACCCGTGGGCGTGGGAGTTTTAAAAAGAGAAATCATGATCCCAATAGTGCATAAAAAAGAGATGGCGAAATTAGAAAAAGCGAATAGATTGAATTTCACTGGAATTTCACGTCTCATCCTTGTCTCTGATGCAACCCAATATGCACGTAAATAACCGAAATAAACAATGAGTTTAATGGAGAAACATGAAATACCTTCAAAAGAAGAATGGATTCGTTTATTGGACACAAAAGAAATTGGTCGAACCAACATGAATAAATTAATTATGAACTATTTAGTCACAGGTAAGTTTATCTTCACTATTATTTTCTTGTTAAAATATTCACTTAATTCATGGTGACTCCACTTTAATCCACATACAAATAAACAAACTGAAAAGTCTCTGTGAACAAAGGGGTGCATTTCATTTATGTTTCTGAACAATTTTAATACGCTCTATGCCCTTCAATGGATTTGATCTGATGATTAAAGTACTGCCATGAATCAAGTGCGTGTTATAATCATTCCCTCTATACTTTAAAATGGCTAAAATGAGCATATGGAAAATAATCGTAAACTTTGTACTGTCATCCTTTAACTAATAACCATTTGCTGTTACACACAACTCATTGAAACATAATCATCTCAATGTTACATACAAAAAGTATGTTAAACTAAGAATATTATAATCTAACCTAAAAAATAATTCTGATTATCTACTGGCTTTATTTTATTATTGAAGTTATTATCAACATTGAGTTGAGTTAAAATTTCTCGCATATAAAATCAATTGTCAAAAATAAAAAACCCTCTGCATTTCATTTATAGATGAGAAAAACTTTTTTGTGTCATCTTCTTTTATGTTTCTTCCTTCTTACCCACAATTTTACATTTTATATCTAACATAGATATTGATTGTGGGAGTGAGTTGTGACGTTTCAGCTTGAGAGTTTTTTCCATTGAAGTTGAAGATAAACGCTTTGTGTTGACAATCTTTATTTCTTGACATTTCAAGCTCAGAATAGGCACACATTGTGCTCGATGAAGTGATGACACAATAATAAAAGTGGGTGTTTAATATTTAATTTATTAGAAAATGATGATGCCCATTGTTAAAGTTTCTCTCGGCACAAGCATTTTTTTTAAACGGTCGACCCCAGACTGATAGGATAAGCTCGCTTAATGCACCTTAAACCTAGTGGTGCAAAACATTTTACGTCTTAAACGAAATTTAAGCAAGTTTAATCGTTAAGCGGTGTTGCAAACAGGCATTAATTATGCCTCTGGAGTTGGTTTGACAATAATTCCCCGATTAGCTTTAGTTCTCATCTAACTGCTAGCTAACTAACTTAAAATTACTTACATACTTTACTTACTTACTTTTTATATGTACATCAGGGGTGGAAAACGAGTATAGTCCAGCCAAATGTGTCAAAAAGAAGGCTGACTTCCAGAAATGTCTAGAAATAGGATTTTTTTTTAACATTTGGGTTTTGGTTCACACAATAAGATATTATATTAACGGGAATGTTAAATCAATTTTGAGGCTTTATCAGGGAAATGAGATATTAGAGTATTTCCAATGAAACAATAAGAACTTAATCTTATTAAAACCACAACGTATGTATAAATTGTCATAATAAACAATTGAAGAATTAAAATACCAAAAATAATTTAAATAACACAACTATGTATGCAGGACAAATTACAACACATTAAAAGAAAATTATAATATGAGGCACATGTTAAAAATTCTTATTAAAAACGTAAAATTATTAGAAACCATATTGAACATGTACCACTTTCAGGGTCTGAATTCCTAATGGCCATTAGGTGTTAAACCATCAGTTAAGTACCAGTATCAGAAGCCATAAAAAGTAAATGTGCTATTGATATTGAGTGCTGTGATGATTATCTAACATGACATTAGAGTCACTTTAGATAGTTCCAGAGAAGCAAATTTACAAATACTTTCATCCCTACAGTGTATGTGGTGCTCATAGTACAAGCCAGCTCTTGAATGAAGTCTAGCAAAGATTTGCTCTGTCTTTAATTGGTTTTAGGCCACCACACCATATACAACAATGAATCTTATTCCATATTTAACTGTATCATCTCCTATTTATATTATATTTCCTATTTTTTGCAGAAGGATTTAAAGAGGCGGCAGAGAAATTTCAACAGGAATCGGGCGTAGGTCCGACTGTAGAACTAAATTCATTAGATGACAGAATTAGAATCCGCGATGCAATTATAAATGGACGTGTACAAGAAGCAACTGCATTTATAAATCAATTGCACCCTGAACTATTAGACAACGATAGATATCTTTATTTTCATTTACAGGTAAGAGTACCATTCATTCTTATCTCATAAGTGTAATTTTGCCAATTTTTCCTGTATGCAACACATGCTCTTTTCTAATTTTTTACATATTTTTTAGCAATTGCACTTAATTGAACTTATAAGGAATAATCAAGTAGAGGAAGCTCTTGCATTTGCCCAATCACATTTAAGTGAAGCCGGAGAAGAAGATTCATCTATATTGTCGGAATTGGAACGAACTGTTGCTTTATTGGCTTTTGAAGATCCTTTAAATAGTCCTTTCGGCGACTTATTACAACCGGGTCATCGACAGAAGGTAAAAAATACAAAAAGAAACAGCTTATTTTAGTTTTATTTCTATCTTAAACTTTAGTCATATCATACACCAATATCTAACTTTTCTTTATTGGACATTTTTTCTTCTAAGACTATTTTAGCATATCAATATATTAATTCTATTAAAAATTCTTTCTGTTAGATATTTTCCAAAATTCCAATACAGAAAGGTGAAATGTGACATAAAAATTTATTACTTTCATTATATTTCCAAGTATTCTCAGATTGAGTACTTAAAAATATTTTTTATTTGTTGTTTGTTTAAAAAGTGGATTCAAAATAATTTTTGATTTTGTGTTTGTTTTAGGTTGCAAGTGAAGTGAATGCAGCAATATTAAAAATGGAGCATCAAGAGTGCACCTTACCAAAATTGTCGTCATTACTTAAAGCAATATTATGGGCTCAGGATAAACTCGATAAAAAGAACATCAAGTATTCAAAAATGACCGATTTGTCTTCTTCCAAACTGGACAGTCCCAAATAACGTTTAAATGATTCAGTGTATATCTCACTTTACGATTATTAATTGTATTTTGATGTTTTGTTTTTTATTGAAAAGGAAAATTAAGTTGATTGTTGATGTAAATAGTGATTTTTTAAGAGTCAAAAGATTATAGATATATTTTCAGATAGATTGTAGAGTAATATTGTAGCATTTTCACAATTTTGTAAAATTCCTTAGGAGAAATGGGTGCCGTTTCTTTATTTATTGTCCTTCTAATAACTTTCTAGATTCTCGAAAAATATACCAAAAAATTTCTCTACTGCCTTTTTTTCTTTTCTTCTTCAGGAAAACAACAATGAAGAAAAAGGTTAAATAGCTGTTGTATTTGGGCTACATAACAAAGTTAAGAGTCTCTAATTTTCCTTTAAAAATCACAATGTTGTCCGTTTTTAGTCATTTGTCATCATCTGTATATCATTTTCATTCATGTATGACGTCAACCATCTATGATCATCCATCACGTTATCTGTTTGTTATTATCACACATTTCTCTATTATTATATATTTATCATTATTATCTAAATCTCATCATTTTATCTATTTGTAGATCTCTGTCACTATCTATTATTCATCTTTCGTTATCTATCAAACATCCATCATCATTAATTAATCATCTTAATGGAATTTAAAATTTTCAGATTTTAGAAATTTTTCGGGCAAATAGATTGTGTCATAATCTAAAAAAATTTAAATGAGCCACCACGTTAGATTCTAATTCCATCGATTGTTGTGCCATCCATCGGCGAAAGCTTGAACTAAAAATAAAAAGATTGTAGTACCATCTGTCGACGAATGTTCAAACTAACAACGGAACTCGACTTTAATTAAAAGAAATGCAGCTTTTTAAATATTTAACTGAAAACGGAGCTAGATTGATATTTATATTGGTCCCCCTATAATTGGTGTCTGCCAATTGATCCCCAAGACAGTTGATCCCTCTGCCAGTTAATCCCCTACTCATTGATTCATTATGGAATAATGTCACGGGAAATTAAATTTTAGGAATGTGTAAGGATTTCCAAAAAAAAAATGAAAATTTAGTTTGGGTGGGTTTTTAATTTGCGGGCTTTATGCACAGAATGATCGCACATGCTATAGATTAGAAAGTCGAAAAGGACGAAAGAAAACCCGGGAAATATATTACGTTCTTTATCAAATGAAATATATCTTCTTTTATGATTCTAAATAATACAGAACGCATCAGAAAATTGCAATTTATTGTATAAAAGAGAATCTTTGTATAAAATATAAATAAATACAGATTTTATGATATTACCCATTTCGGAGAAACAAAACATTATATTTCTCGCGATCTTTATTGGTTTAACTCACATGAAAAATCAAAGCCATCGTTTATTTCCTAAAAATAATCTAAGAAAAGTGCAAAAACAAATTCCATGCGCTATTGTGTGTGTATGTGTGTGTGTAGGTGAGACGGACATTATAATGCTTCTTTGACAAATGTGTAAAAATATGTAATAAAATTCGAGGAATAAATTTCTTTTAAAAGGAGGTGCAAAAGTAGCTCAGCCTCAAAATGCTTGTGCATTGCGTATCGTATAGGCAAATTTACAAATACCT
>JAODAH020042660.1:0-19027 GCA_027574865.2 Coproporus ventriculus | reverse complement strand
TATATATATATATTTTATTGAAAAATAAAAAATTGGATAAAGTTTTGAAATTTTGACTGTACATATTTTATTTTGTACTTTCCTTACTTTTTGAAGTTTTAGTAGCTTATACAGGTATCGATTATTTTTTTAATAAAATTTTTAGAGAGATCGTCAAACTAAAAATCAAATATTTTCGCAATCCTTTTAGTATTTTCTGAACGTTTACATAATTTCTAAAATTGGGCCGGAGAAAATTTTGTAACACGATGTAATTTTTCTATATAAATAAATCAATCAATAGTAAAACGATTAGAACAAAATTTATGATAGAAATTCACAAGCGCATTAGTAATGAAATGCAAAAAGCTCCGTATAATTAACATCGCAGCATGAAATAAATTACGAAAAAAGGCACCTCCCACATGTATCAACCGCCTATTAATAATTATCTTATTTATTGACATAATTATGCGCGCGCGATAAAAGGATAATTGTAAGAATTGATAAATGCGTATTTAATGCATCGATAATTCACGCATCTCGTTTCGTTACCCGGAGGTGCTTCCACCGTTTTTCGCAATACGCACGCAAATTATTTATGTAATCGGGGAGACGTGAAGTATCATTAGAAGAGAAAACTCGCGTACGGTTTCTATTAAATTATAACAAAAGCGTATAGGGGGGATGAAATTTAATTAGGGCAAACAAAAACGGTCCGGTGCAAGGGTGTTGTAATATATTTATTTAATTACGGGCTCGTGGAATGCCGGATGAATTTTATTTTTTGGGGTAAGTGCCCTTAAGCAGTTACAATTTCGCAAAATTTCTAGCGATAACAATTAGGAATTTGGATGCTTTCAAGATAAAATTTGGTTCGATGAACTAATGTCATATACAATAATCTATTCGACATGTTCTAACTGGTTACTTCGATTTCTGTTGGAGAGGTCAAGGAGATTTTGAAATATTTACCCCATTCCAATCTAATTTAATCACTTTGTTTGTTATGAGAATTGAACGATTTTAATTTTGAATTTTATTCAAAGAAAATAATGCATTTATATTGATATGCCAAAGCGACAAACGACATGCGGAAACATGTTTAAACCGCACATGACGTTACCTTCGATGCAATTTGAAAATGTTGAAAGTTGAAAAATTGAAAATTGTTAAAACACAAATTTTCAAAAATTATATCGAAAATATTGGAAACATCGAAGGATGGAAAACGTGTGCTCTGATCTAGTGTATTATTATTATTGTTATTATTATTATTATTATCGTATGGTGTATGTTGAGTACAGCTTTAAATTCGGATGTCAACATTCCCTAAGTGTTGGTCTTTCTAAGCGGCGTCTTGGGATTAGGCATCCAACATGTATGTGTATAAGGGAACGCGAGTTACCGCCACGTCAATTGGCGCGGCGTCGCTTGACGCGTGTGTGCACTGGCAGTAAGTAGTCATGTACCTCTGAACCGTAAGATAAAATGAAGTTGTGACCGATTTTCGAGTGGATTTGTTAATTGTGATTGGCACTACTGATAAAATGATGAATGTCAGATATTATACTTGCATTTCTTTTAAAGAAAGAGGTTTTGTAGTACTAGTTTTTCAATCGTATGATTTTCACGTTTTATATTTTTTATAATTAAGTTGAAAATAAGTCATTGCTATTCTTACTTCCTTCTCCATTGCAAATTCCATTAAAGTTTTTTTTTTCATTTTCATTACTTACTAAGTGTTTATAATGATTAATTATAACCGGTTTGTATATGTGTGTTGTTTTGCTAATATTATAAATAATTCTGATTTTAAAAATTTAAAAAATCGACATAATTGAATTGTATTCGTCTAGACATATCTGAAAGCAAAATTAAGTTTTCGATAGAAATTTAAAATCCTTACAAAATTTAAATTACAAAATTTTATAAAGGTACCTTTACACTAAAACATTCAGAGAAAACAGTAAATTAATCGCAATCAATTTAAAGCAGATTTTCTGTAATGTAATCGCGCCATAAAAAAACCCAACTGCAGCAAAGTGCATTCAAATGAGCTGCCAATTTAATTTTAAACATCAAATAAAAAGGAACTAAATAATTACAATAATTGCTTATCATTCCATGGACGTGTGTAATGAATAAATTTCCAGCAATACAAGAAGCATCACGCGCACTTAATGAAATCGTTATTTATATATAAAAAAGAGGAACTTTAATTTAATGTCCGCTTTAATTATGATTAAGTGGTAACAAGATCCAATTTACTTATGATTAAACTGGGAAATTTAACTTTGATTTGCTAATTAAATGATTTTATTAGCGCACCTAAAAACATAAATTTATAAATCTACTAAAAATAATTAAATAAGGGCGCAGAATCTCTCGTATAATGGTGGAATTAATTGAACGAACACCTTTCACTTTCCAAAAATGGGTTTGTAATATTTTGCAAGTTTGTATTTCTAATTGCATTACAGTGCAGGTTTCTTTTTTGTATGCCGAACAATTAATATTAACCTTTGTTAATAATACTATTAACTTGTTAGTGGTTTTGGTTTTGTAAAATGTGAAATGTTAACACCTATTGTGTAAATATTTTTGGAGCGATAAAAGGGGGATGATAATTGGTTTGTAAGGCCTTATTTAAGTCAATAAAGATTGAGGAAGGTTTGGGTCACTAAATTATATTTGTATAGTTTCACATTTTATCTAATAATGTTTCGTCATTTATTTGTAAATAGTTGCAGTAAGAATTAGTTTATCTAGACGACTTTTATTCAAAGTGTAACTTCAATTGCACACATTACTCAGAAATTATTTCCGAATGTAAAAAAATAAATTCAAAAAATCACTAAATCTAAAAAAATTAGTTATTTATTATTAATTAATTATTAATAAAACTAAAATTTCGAAAGTAACAAACTCACATACAAAGACGATATACGAACTATTTACATTTTAAATTGATAGAAAATGAGAACAATTTAATTTCCACTGCAAATACTTTCGATATTTGAATGTCAGGTGTCTTAATCTTCTAAGGAATGTACATATTTGGATTGTTTATATCGAAAATTAATTCGAAACCATTCTGATTAATTCCAAATGGAAGTCATAACTAGTTGCTACGTTCTTGGTTTTAAATTTCCCAACTATTTACCATATACATGCAAAGTATTTCCAATTGCAAAATGAGATCCTCGATCAGCGACGCCCCAAGGAATTCAATTTTATTCAGGCAGGTGTTTATTTCATTACGTTATCGTCCATTTCCTGCCCTTGCAATTAAAACGCGCCTGTTCTTGTATTAAAATATTGATATTCAAATAACACACCCTCTGATTATTCCATGAATAATAAATCCCCCCTTTTATAAAATTCGCAATTAAAATGAAATTCGGAATTATTTTGTCTCAGGTCAGTACCGATAAGGACTTATTTAATTCGCTGAACCGTGTCCTGGTGGGTCTTTTGTCGAAATTATTTTAACTGTAACGAAATGTATCTAAACAACACAATAACCTTTGTAAATTGCGTATATTGTGTTTGATCACGAAGGGTGAGAAGGGAGGACATTGAACAGGACCATATGAGCAGATGGTTTATTCCACGTTTATGCAACCATTTCTACAAATTTTTTTGTTTATTTTTTTACAATGGAATTATTAAAAATATTCACACTTAATAAAATCTAGGGGAAGAGGGAGTTTGTATCGTCCATTTATTTTTTTTTTTATTTGTAAGCTAATTAATATCTATTCAAAAATACCTAACAATAGATAATTTGAATTTTGTAATAATTATAATAAATGTAAATTTAAATTATGTGTGTGTAAGAGACTTAAAATGAGAAATTACAGAAATAATCTTCACAATTAAACTAAAGGCCAATCTCAGGAGTTCGATTCTTAAGGGATTGGATTTCCGTTTTCTTGACAATTTAGAATTTTTTGAACTTTTTAATTTTTATAATTTTCCGATTTTATTTGAATTTTTAATTTTTTGATTTTTGGAATTTTCCGATTTTCGATTTTGAAATTTTTAAATTTAAGAATTTCAAATGATTATTCTACTAATTAAGGAATGCCAAGAAGTTGTATCAATGCGAGTATTGTTGTGGTATTCCACTCAATTTCAAAGTTTGCTTGTGTATTTAAAGATGTTAACAATCATTATGGGATTTAATATTTAAATAATTTATAAAGAAATAAATATGTTTAATAAGTGAACTTTCGGAAATAAATAATTATTTTTTGCATAAATTATTGTAAAATAAATAGATATATATTATATTGCGTAAAACATAAAAACTATATTATTTAATTAAGTTAATAAATAAAAAAAATACAAAAAAATCGCTGCGAACAGGATTCGAACCTGTGCGGGCAAAGCCCATTTGATTTCGAGTCAAACTCCTTAACCACTCGGACATCGCAGCTGTATCTACAACGAGCTCTCTAGCAACATAAAACAGTAGTATTCCACCAGAAACCACAAATTGAAATTTTATTACAAATAATTTAACTTTATGTGAAATTTATTGATTTGTTATTACTTCCCAAGATAACGCATGTAAATTAATTTTAAAATCGTTACACTAAATTTGACGCGAACATAAATATTTAATGGATTCATGGGCGCGCGCGCGCATTATTTACATTTCCCAATGAATAATATGTAAATATTTTAATTAAAAATAAATCGGTTTGAATGTGTGTATATGTGTGTGTATGTGTGTATTTGTGTGTGGTGAAGCGCGAACGAACGCGCCGGGGAAGTGTTATCACTTTTATAGCATTTTAATTATTCTTTATCGCGAACACACGTAAAAGCCACATAAAACATTAAATTTGTCTACAGAATTGATTTATTTATTAAAATTAGATATTATTTTTATTATTATTATTATTATTTGTTTATGTAATTCACAAGTGATCAAATTTACATATCTAGATTGATAATTGGGTTCTTAATTTTGAAATAAAGCGCGTTGTTTTAACATTTTTACATTAATTTACAATTTATACATATTATCGATTATAATATTAATTTCGATTAGTGTAGAGGGGGTGTAAAGTTACATATCAGCATGCTAGTAAAGCCCATATGATTATGGGGATCGAATTTCAAGAGTTTCCAGAATCGATAAGTCCGGTGTCACGTTTTCGGGAACTCGGGATTAGGGGGATGGGAAAATATGTTTACTTTTCAAATAAATTTGTGTGCCGAAACTGGAAGCCCCTATAGCCGGCAGAACGGAATGAGCAAAAAAAAATTACAGCCAAGCTAGCGAGCATACATACAAAAAATCTTCGATAAAAAGGGACCTGCTATAGACTCGAGGAGAAAATATCTGCAGAATGCAATATAGGGAAAGGTTGGTATCAAAATTTACATTATCATTTTTTTTTTTGTGAAACACATTTACAATGTAACGTTTTATTATATCGAATTTGAAAACATTTTTTTACTTGTGAAATTTTTCGTTTTATGATTATCAAAAACAGTAGTGATAATGATTATTTGACCTTTATTACTGATAGTTCGTTGGGTATAAACATAACTATATTTGAAGGCGAAGGTTAACTCAAACATATTCTTGTTTATTAGACTCGTCATGCGACTCGTATGATTTTTATTTATATTATTCCGTTAATGTTTTATACTGCGTTAGACATTCGTTAGATTTTTGATGCACATTATTAATGCTCATACTTGTGCTCCTGCTCTCACCAGATTTTTGCGGGTGCTTTACATATATTTGCTACATTGATTAAAGTTTTTGATTTACTTTTTTCAATTTTCACGAACTAGAAAAGTTTGTAGTTACGTGAAATCTAAATGTCTGTTTATGTGTGTGCGTATGTGGACTCTGTTATCTTGAGGTATATTTGTATTCTGATTCTAAGTTTCTTTTGTCGCATTTTGATAGCTATTGAGGAACACCCCGAAAATGGTGGTCAAAACGTGACATTTTTTTAAATTTTGTGCCATTAATTTCTGTTTTGTCAAAAATAATGAAGTTAAAATATTTCAATGCAGGTTATGTTATCCATCATCCAAATTTAAGAGTTATTGTTCAAACCACTGTAGACTCCTTCACACTTGGCTCGTGCAGGTCAGTCTGAAAGTGAGATGGATTGTATGTATGCGCCTTAATACTCGCATACTGTTTGATTACTTCTATTATCTTTTAGTGTGATAATTAATTATTATGACATGATGATGTATCATCAAAGTAAAAGCAAAAGTCAACTTAAAATCTTTATTTTAATTAAAAGACAAAACAGTTTTCCCTACGATTGCATTCCCACCCCGATAAAAATACACTTTTGCTTCTCCCAACCCCCAATTCTAATTAAGAGATGTGAGTGTGTGTGCGTTCCAATGTATTTTTAGTATTCTCTCTGTTTGTAGTATTATAGATATTTGACATAGTGCCAGCTAATTCCGTCCTCCTAAATGTGTGAACATGTGGACACCCCTCTTGTCTATACTACTAGAAGGCTTCGGAATGCGCCTTCTTCCGCCATAAGTCACCCAGTGAAGGCTCCGTTTAGGCCCCCGGATTATTCGACTATTTATTACGTGTCTGCACCTTCGGAAGAGAAAAAAAACACCCTATCAACCCCCAAAGGAATGCACACTCGAAGAAAAATTGTATGTGTAGGTCCGGATTACAATTATACAGTAGGAGAAAAAGGGTGCATGATAAACCACCACCTTATATTCTCATTAATATAAATTTGGGAATTTAAAAGGCTCTAATCGCACTCATTTTGTATTGACCACTAATTATTAAAATATTAAATTGTGAAATTTCAAACTAAAAAATTTCAAATTTCTAGTAGAAAAACCAACATTATAAAATTCTAAAATTGAAATATAAACACAATTCGATTATGGAATTTTAAATTTTTTTGTGGTTTTTATTTTTTTAATTTTCAAACTGACAAAGTTCAAATATTAAGTGAATGTTAGATATTGAAATGTCAAAATGTGATGTAATTTTTATTTATTTTTATTCTTTCAAGTTATGTAATATTTTCTGTTTTTCATTTTTTGAATTTAAATGAAAATACGAACAATTTTAAAAGTAGTTAATAATAAGAAAAAAAAAAACAAAAGGAAAATTATACATAGTCAAATTTTCGTTTTCTTTTTAATTTATAGTTTCTCTTTTTTTTTCTAAGATTCTGCCACATATAATTGTCGGTGAATGAAAATAGAGAAATTTTAAAGAGTGCGAATTAGTATGTTATAAATAATTTAATAATTATTTAACCCGCGCAACATGCGATAAGTTAATAATGAAATAAAAAGCGTCGGTTTTGTGTGTATTGAGATTAGTTGAATGATATCGAAACGGATCATAATCCATGTGTTTTCGAAGGTGTCCCGGAATTGACATGTGCATATGACAGTGGATACTTCATTAAGTGGAGATTTACAAGGGCCAATAAACGATATCTACCCGATATCTATGAGATGAGTGGATGGCCCATAAAGGGAACATATAAACTTTTATTGGCCGTATAGGAGATTGTCGACTACATGCAGCATTCATTCCGCAATAAGCACAATACTAAACTTTTATGCCATTCTTCATGAACAATTCAATTTGATCTACTTTAAGTATGTCATTTCAATAACTGGTTAACCTGACATCTGCACGATTATGTGAACCGTTTTCCAATAGCGCTATTTTATGAGATATTAAAACTTGTTGTATGGAAATGATGGTGGTGATTTTTATCACCTGGTATGTTTCTATAAACACCCGCACTTCTTTAAGGAGGTGAGTTAATTGAATAAGACTAAGGGCTGTTTTAACAACATTGTCGATCGAAAAGAATGACTTGTACCTGCATATATGTTTCAATTAAATGTAAATGACAAGTTGTTAAAGAACCAATTAATCACCTTTTACATACGTATTAATTCTGAGGGTAAGCATGTAGAAGATTGCTTTCTCAAGAAACCATCCTTAAATAGAATTGATCTGTCTAATCAACACTAAAACACTAAAGTAGTTATATATATATTTAGGCACTACAATTTTTTTCTCCTTGAATATGCAGATTATTCTCCGAGGCAGTAGATGAGAGATGAAAAATATGACATTTTAAAATTTGACATTTGATATTTAAAAACTGAATTCACATTTTGAAATTTTTACAAGGTATATCTTCTCTCTTATATTTATAAATTGAAGTTATGCGACCAACAATACACTGAACCGTTCGCAAAATCGCATTTTAGCTTTTATTTGAGGTTATTTTATTGACGATTTCAGGAAATATAACATTTTCTTCAATACATTCACATCAATACTTCCTACATAAATACTGAAACGAATTGATCTGTTCATTAAAATAATAAAATATTTTGATATTATATGACGATTTCACACGATAAATTTATCTTTCCTTATTATTCAATGGAATAATATAAATGGATGATTCTAGAGAAAATATCTTACGGGATGTTCATAAGGATATTAGTTTATTTCATTTAATTTAAATCTAAATATGGTGAGAGTTGAGAAATTGTCCGGGGCATTTATGAGAAACGGACGGAATAACTCACGTAGCATTATTGTTATTTGTGTTGCTGTTGAGAGCACCGTTTGCACACCGTGTAATTTATTTAATGTGGACTCACGCATAAAAATTAGAACGTAATGAGATTCATTAAAATATCTAGTTAAACAATAAATAAGATTACAAAATGGACCAACCAACCTTGTCACATGTGCAGTGTATACAAATGTTAAATGCCACTACTTCAAACAGAAAACTTGAAACATATTCTTACATTCGGGATCAAAAGTATGAAAATTATTTTATGTTTTGCGTAAATATGACGTTAGCACATCATTTCTAAAAATAAAAAATAAAATTACATGAAAATTGAGGAAAACTCGGTAATATGTTCAATATGCTTAAAAATTGTAAAAATCAAAAACAAAATTAAATTCGGGAAATGCAACAACAAAAGAAAAAAAATACATTTGAATAATTGAAAAATGTTGTCCATGCTCCCTATACACAATCAATTACTATTAGTAAAACTTCTAATTATGTGATTTTTATCTTTATATTTACTCAAAGATTTTAACTAATCAAATTGCATGCATATGTAATGTATTAAGAATTTTAAAGAATTTCAACCTTTCACGTAATTAATAATTTAATTAATTAAATTGCAAATCAAAGAGAAATTATGTATAAACAAACAATCCTACATGTAATAAAATCCTCAACGTTGTACATAAAGAAAACTGTAAACTCCGGCAGTTTAGCAACTACAAGAAACAGTTAACAGTCAATTTTAATTACCATAAAGTATATTCAATACACGCACTTGAATAATTCATACTTGGTATAACGCATATAAATCCATCCTAACAAAAATTTCCTTCAATTCGCTGAATAATTAAGAAACAAAAAAAATTACAAAATTTTTTTTTTTTTTTGATTTATAAGATTTGTATGCAAATGTGGACACTTTCTATTTGGATATTTTTTAATTGGAATATAAATAATAGTATTATTGCTTTTATGATGATTTTTTATCAGCGCTAAGAATCTCTTATTAAAATTAATTACTTTAATATTTGTCCATTCGAACCATATCCTCTATAATTCATATTTTAAGCTTAATCCGTAAGAGAGATGAAAAAAAATTAAATTAAGGTAATTCACCTCCACCCTAAAAACAAAATTTTTTTTATGGGAGATAAACATCAATAAACGTATGTATATGCACTTTCTCTGATGAAGTGTAAGGGACGGCCATTAAAAAAAAATGTGGACAGTTTTTATTGGTCGTGAATAAATTTGTTTTGATGAACTAGCAACAGGAACTATCAATTCTTTAGCCGAAAAAAAAAAAAATAAAAATAAAAAAGTAAAAAGAAAAATAAATAAATAAATTAACTGTAAAAATTGGTTCATATAATTATAAAGTCATTTGTCATTTTGTGCGACAGAGAAATGTTTTCCAGTTTAATAATAACAAATTTGATTTTTTTCCAGATCGATTCGTATCATTATTTATTCGATATAGCGCGACCAGTTACATTGTAACTGAGGAATTTAATCATGTGTAGATTAATGTTAAAGTTTTTATTGAGTTAAGTAGGGGAAAAAATTGAAAGTGAGTCTGACTTCATGATGGAATTTAATTTAATAAATGTGGAGATGAAATTGCCGAGGCTTTATGTTCTTTATGATGAGACGTAGCCATAATGTTTCGAAATATATAAAATTAATCGACCTGTGCGAAAAATTTGCTCTAACTCTGACTTACTATTGTCATGAATCGGTTCGTTGTACCCACTATATGTCGAAGAAAATCAGTTGCAGAAAATTACAAGTGATTATATATTGCTTATGGCCGGTTTACACGTTATGACGTATCGTATATTTTATATATTATATATTTTTAAATCTATTCTAATTTGTCCTTCCACAATTTTTAATAATTTTATAAATATGGAATTGCATTTTTTCTTAATGAATTATATTTTCTTCGAGAATTACATTTTTTAAATCAAATTCTTTGTCAAAAATCGTATTTTCCATAAAAAAATTATATTTTTTATTAAATACATTAAAATCAATAGAGATCAAGATATAAAATGAAGAAAATCAACTACTTTATAACATCAGCTTAGTTATTCTATTTTTTGCTTTTACTTAATTTCTAAAGAATTATTTGATTAAATTTTTCGTAGACCACCATTAGAACATCACCAGAGCAATATAAACGTCGCTTCTAATAAATTTACAACATGACAACATCCAAAACATCCGCACCAAAAAAACATATACACGCATACACACAAAAATACGTCAACAAATATTTGCCATACATATATTTCTGTGCAAAAACATAACTGTTAACTTCTGGAATGTTCACGCGAAAAATATTTAAGTAATGTTATGGCATTCCCCAAGACTATTCCGTCGCTACAAATTTGTTTTAATATATTTTTGTTCACGTGATAATTTACAACTCGAAACGATTACCATTTTAATTAATAGAAACTGATTAAGAGAGAACTTAATTCATTTTATGTAGGAACACGATGTTTTATAATCATTTCGTGCCTGATACCTAATTCTTTTGTTGTTCCAGTGCATGGAACTCATATCTAGCACAAATATGTGTGAATTCATCAGAATGACTCCATTAAAATTTTTTATTTACTGCTTCATTTTCTAATATTTAAAAAAGATGTGAAGTGAAACTCGAATCTATAATTTTTAAAACTGATCTATTTTATGATCTTTGATTTGCACTTATATAAAAATGAAGAAAAATTTTAAGCACGTGGAATATCAAAATAAAAAATGCCAAAAAACTACCAACAAATTAATCAAATGCAATTTGACGTTTCCAGTTTTATAACAGATACATTATGTATTATTGCCGCTTCCCTCTTATAGGGGGGCTAGTGCGTCTAGCATGTTTTCAGTACGCCACTGAAATATTGCACGCATAGAAAACTCTAGAACGCCACTGGAACATTAATATTTAAAAACTTCTAAAACCGGTGTCAGTTATTATTTGTTCTAAATTAAAAAGATTCGTCAAGTATCAACTTCGTTTGTACTCAGGGGGTTCCGCATGATCAATACTCCGTTAAAATAATTATTTACTTACCTATCCTTAATCTTCTATACAGTTTGGATTTGGAAAATTAATTTCAAAAGATGTTATAAACAGTCAAAAAACCATTCACTTCTTTGACTTGAATAAGGCAAATATTCAAATATTGATAAGATAATTGTAAGAAATGGTAATATGAATAATTTAATTTGAATTGTTTATTTAAAAATTATCGGAAATTTTTCGAAAATCGTCGCGATAACGAGAGTAGTACCCACAAACTACTATTTTGATTATTATATAAATAAAATATTTTGTTGTGAGATGAATATAAAATAATTTCCAAACCTAAAAAATAGAATTTTAAATTTCCACGCTTGAAACAGAAAAATTTTCTGGACTGATTAAATTATGGAACATAATTCAAAATAATTCTTGATAACCATTAAATTATAAGTGTCTGGGGTTTTCTTGGTGTAGTTTATTGCAGTTTTAGGTTGTCACATGGTGATTACGAATAATGTGTGCGTCGCCTGGTAATGGTGGGTGAAGAGATTGTATGGTGACAATGGTGAATATTTAGCACATATACCTTAGTCCAGACTGTAATAGTGGGTAGGAATAGGTCAGAATAGGTCATATCCACCCCATCAAGTACATTAACGAGACATGGGGATCTGACTACTCCCAAATCCAGCAGCTCTCTTAATGTGTGACACAAAACTAAGATGCAAATCGATTACAGGTGTGGGATTAAACATAACATGCTACAATTATCGTGTGAGTGGACTATTCTCACCCGGGACACCGCAGGGGGTCCGAAGATATTTAAGAAATGTGTGTACCAATGTATGCGTGTGTGTAGTACACACAATGGAGAAATCGACGTGTATAAATAATCTGTAAAGCACGACAATCAGAGTCCGAGCTGGTGGGTTCTCACGATGGCCGCGTACTTATATGACGGTCCATGATTGTTGTTCGAACGAGCCAAGACATGTGTTGCAGTCAAAGCTTAGCCGCGGGACTCCGCCAGATAACGTCCGGCAAAAAGAACAAAATTAAAAAAAAAGAAGTAATGTTCTTCGATCCCATCGCGCGCTATTCAAATGCCGATCTCCCCCCAAACCACTTCTCTCTTATTTTCTTTTTTTTTTTTTGTCTATTCATCGTGAGATTTTTCTATGTGCGGCTTGGCATGCAGCGCGTGTTTGATCCCTCACACCCTTTCCATCCGTGCGCGTGCTAATTTTGAAAAAAGCTATCCAACATTATCTTTGCACGCAATCATCGCTATTTCTGATAACACGCGCGCGAAAGTTCTTTTTTTCCAATAATACACACACAATGCGCACTTACAAAAATAATAACTCTTAGGAGTTAACGTCGGAATTAATTAGGCGTGCTATTTGACCCACATCTATATTCAGCTACAATTTAATAATAGAAATAATACAAGATGCGATAACGATATAAGAACAAAAACTTAATGTTTATAAAAGGGGCGAAGAAAAGATTTATTTTGATATATTAATGGTCAGTTAATGTACGAGTACATTTGAAAAAATAATATTTCTACCTCACTGAAAAATTTCAAAATTCATTTACTTCGAGTACTTCAAAATTTCTTTCGATTGTTCATTTTTGTAACTTTCAAACTTTCCAAGTTGAAGAAGGATTTTTTTTTCACTTTAAAGTTTTGAATTATCTTCTTTGATATATTCCGATTTATTAACTTTCAAAAAATTTATTTCAAAATTTCCTTCTTCCTCCTTTTCTTATTTTTTTGATGTTTAACATTTCTTTTTTCAATTTCTTAATAACCATGGTACCGTTTGACTGACTATTCATTAAATCATACAATTATACACCGGTTACAAAAACGCTAATTAATTTTTATTGATATTCGATTAATTTTGATTAGCAACCGGGTTCACATTTTGACATTTGAACATTTTGATAAAAATGTTAGTGTAAAACAACATGCGATTTCAAGGGCCACATGATATTATTCAAGGAAAATTGTGTGTTTTATGAAAAATATAATTTCACGAAAGAAAACAAAAGTCAAGTAGAAAACAGTGAGAAGAACTTTCACACGATTTCGCTTTTGTCTTGGCTTTTCAGGCATGATTGGGAATTGGTCTCTAGGTCATGCCAATAGATGACTTTTTGAGAAGTTCTGGATCATTCAACAAATTCTGAAAAATTTCTACAACCTCTTACTCTCCCTCTAGTTTCTACAGTTTTTCTTCTACGTCCATAAAGATTTTACGCACAGTTTTCCCATTTTTCATAGCTTTTTCAAAAAACACAGTAATTTTATTCTTTGAGGAACTATTTCCTTGAAGTTATGCAAATGCTGTTGTGAATGTAGTTTTATATAAATCTAAAAAGCTTTAATAAAATAAATTTGCAAATTCCTCTTATCTAAAACTTAACATAATTATTACCTTAAATATTATCCATATAAATATATTAAACACCTAATACATTTGTAACTTCATGTTAAAAAGTAATATTCATTCATCAACATTCTTTTTAACCTTTTTTAATTACCATTCGTAGAGATTTCTTTATAAAGCAGCGCAATACTATATTAGTAACATAATTATCCCATTGTACGGCCATTTAAATAATTCATATTATGTATTTTATTCAAACAATCCTCTATTATGCATAAATAAATAAAAAATCCACACAAACATTACATTGCTAGACGTAGAATTCAATGCTATATTCAAATGAGTCTCATAGAAAACGTGGCCATTCAAACCATTACGATTGCGTGCACTATGAAAATTACTCGATTAAAATATAATTATTGCGAAATAACTATTTTGAGTATGTAACATCATACCGTCTTTCCTTTTTCTGATTCCTAATAAAAATAAATAAACATACCTGATAATATATAAATCAAAAACGGATTTTGTGTGTGTGTGTGTGTGTGTGTGAGTGTGTGGCTAGCCATAAAATTTAAATTTATAATCGTGTTGAAGTTGAAGCATTTTGGAAACAATAAATCAACTTTGTGTTCTTTGTAATTATTTCAGGCAATTCGATCCGATCAAGTGGCAATTGCCGGTTTTTATTTCTTTTTATTGCAAATTAACTTTTTAATTAACTCATTACTGGCAGATGTAAATCTTTAATTGAAGAATTAAATTAGCGGTTCCTATAAACTTTTATTTCGATTTTTCACACTGTCAATAGAATATTGTGATTAAATTATGTATATTAGAGAAGAAATAGAAAAATATGATGTTTCGTGACGACAATTTTATTTTTCTTTTATTTAAGGCATAAAAATAAGGAAAGACATTTTAAAATTTTAATGTTGAGAAAAAATGCTTGTTAATGATTCTTTACAAAAGTTATTCCCTTTGGAAAATATTTGCACTAGCGGTGTATGTACGTACTATATTTACACACGTTCCTTATATAATGGTTTAATAAATCACAATAAATAACGGGAGAAGGCAAATATAAAAAAAAATAAATAAATTTCAGGTGGGGGTGTTTTTTGCATGTAAATTCACAAATTATTAAGTGCGCGGTAGTTAACATGTCAAGTGTATGCATTTTTATCGGGCTGGACAAATCTACCATGTGCAATCCTGGCAGGACGGCCATAAACAATGCCTGCCGGGAGGACAACTATCAAAATGACGGCGCCCGTGCAACAGGTGTCCAATAATTTTTTAAAATGATATTCAGCATCCACCCGTGTGTACAGTAGTTCCTCATTAATAAAAAGGCGACCCGCGGAATGATTTAAACAGCGCCCGCTCTTATCACCAACCTTATCACACACTTGCAGTAATCCTTTCTGGGGTGTAATTTATTTGGGATGATCCTTCTAAGACTTATATATGCGAAGTAATTAAAGGGGCCGTAACAGAAAAATTCTCGCAAATATTTGCATGTGTGGTGCTGAATTAATCTCGGATGATTTAAATTTTTTTATTTTTTTTTTTTAGGAAAAGTGGTTGTGTAAACGTGAAACAATTACCGTACCTACACTCTTGCATTTTTACCATTTCGATTACATAACAACAGTAAAACATTTATTGGCTAATAAAATTATAAAGATAAGCGCAACGAGAACATAAAAGATAATATATTGCGCGTGGAGCATTGTTTTCCAGCTCCAAGAAAATCTGAATGTGGTGTTTCGCACATTCCCATGGAAATTACTGTTTTTATATAAAATATCGTATTGGTACACAAAATATTTGTGCCACACGCGTAGATTTTTTTTTTAAATTAGTTAACAAAAAGATTTTTCACACTTTTACCAATAATACTATATTATGATACATCTTGAAAGCACACATTCATCTTTTTTTAAATATCCTTCAGGTAGTTTAGTTTTTCTTTTATTTTCCCTTCATTTTTCACTTTTTAACTGTTTAATTTAACTATTTAGTTTAGTACGTAAAACTGTAATTTGAGCGAACTTAAAAAATGAAGATTTCTTGAAGTTTGTAATTTGATATTTATTCTTATTATAATTGTCATCATATCTTGACAGTAAACAATTTCGCACACCATTATTGAAAACCACGAAAAGGTAATAAACCCCATTTGCAGAATTAAAATAAAATTTTAATATATTCCAGAGATTATTTTTATGGCATTCAAGTTCGTACCAGTACTTTAATCAAAATTACATCTTTATTCCAACGTTTTATAATTTTAATGGTATTCCTGCATGAAACCAACAGGTTTTCGCTTATTTTATATGTGTATGGCTCATTTATTGACACCATTAAGTAAAATTATCAGCATTTTTCCACAATAACAAGATCTAACATTGCATGCATGGAAATCATTAACTATTATAATTAACAATTATTGGTTATTATACTCTTATATTTTAAATTATATTATTTTTAACCTCAATACAAAACGCTTATAAACAAATTATGAATAGTATAATTATCATTTTTTATGTTACATTTTATAGCATTTCGTACATATGCAATTAGAATCGTAAATGCGTATTAACTTAATAAGTTATAATTAAAAATGTTGCTCACTATAACATGGCAAAATTGTTCTAAAAGCATTAAAATATCATCTCTTTTACTTTACTACTTTTATTTGTCAAAATCCCAACTCCATATGAAAATGAAATTATAAAAAAAAAACGTGTAGAAAATAACTTTTATGGACTTTTGGCGTTTCATTAAATCACAAAGGATAGAGATAAATGAGTTAATTGAAACAATCAATATGAAGAAGAAGAAAGACTGAATCAAGTACCTAACCTATCAGATCTATACAGAGAATACATAGAACACTTAGATAAAATGAAGGAGAATAGTAAGAATCAGCCGCGATGAGTCGCCACTTGGACGCAGGAGCTTTGGACGTTTTCGAAAAAGATCAAGAGACAACCTTAATCTAGAACAATAGGCAAGAGAATGAAGAATAAACAGGCGAAACGAATTTTCGCAAGAAAGAGAAAAAAGAAGAATACATTGAAAAAAGTTGAAAGATTCACTGAAAAAATTGAAAAATCACAGAAATATCTTGGAAAATATTACAAAAAACAAAATTATTTTTGAAATATTTTAAAAGAAATTTAAAAAAATAATAAAAATCAAAGGAAAACTAGGAAAAATTGTTGAAATTTCAAAATTTTATTTAAAGAATGAGAAAAAGGACCAGAAATTTGTAGAAATTTTCTTGAAAAAATAATTAAAAAATTTTCGCGATTAAAATCATAAATTTGGAAATTTCATAAAATATTTGAATTTTTAAAAAGTTTTCAACAAAAATCTTCCAGTTATAAATAAATTACAAAATTGTGAGTCGTAAGTTAAACGCTAATTGACCAATTCCAGCTGCAAAAGATTTTCCACAGACTACCATCTCCCCTACTTCAAATTTATTGAAGCATAACCATCAGGTGCTTAATTAAATTAAATTAATTTTACACTTAAAACAATTTTATTGATTTGTTATTATAAAAAGGTGTCATTCGATATCGGTAGCACCTGCCCAACTATGTATATGTAGTTACAAGAATACCATCACATCCTGTGTTTAACAAATGGGATGTTTGAATTACCAATTAACTTGTTCTCTTCGATTTTTTTTATTTTTTATATTCGTTTCAAGAATCCGCATACACGTGCATTTATCAATTTTATGGGTTTGTTTGTTTAATGGAATTGTCGATTGCTGAGGAAAATTGATCAAAATTATTTCCAGATGTTTATTAAAATTTTGTGGTTTGTTTTAATTACTGTTTTTATCAATTTATTGTGAAGATGTCAAAGAACAGAATATATAAAGCTCGATTACACGAGAGCTCTGAAGATCCTTTCACCGTCCTTGGATTGAATTGATAGGAGTTACTTGAATGATGTTTGAAATTCCTTATTTTTTCACATCCTATATCTTTGACATGTTAAACCTCTCCTATTGTTTTGTGACCTGCATGAGGTAATGAAGTAGGAGGCGCCGGATCTTATGTCGGACAAATGTATTGGGGTGGCATCATTTATTTTGGACATGTCGCTGGTGTAAAAGTGCGGTCTCATAGTTGAAGGGGGCCACGTGGTGGAGTCTCGCTGCGAACCTCCTCGGTAGTTTTTCACTGTGCAGTATCTGTGTCAGGCAGGGAGGATTAATGATTGTTCCCGGGCACGCGACCTACCTCAACACCAAGATAAATGTATATTTGATAGTCCACCATGACTTGAACTTCCCGGCTTATGAAGTCGTTACCCACCGGATGACGGCCGCCATTAATATCTTATAAATTACAATCGGTCCGCGTTGACGAAACACCACGATGGAAATGTGTCCGTGCCGGGGAGTCCACTACACCTAGAAGAATTTTTTATTTAATGGGAACGTCGATGGTTACGCTCTATGGGTGTCCACATACACAAAAGGACACTCATCCTTTTCTCTCTCTCTCTCTCTCTCCTTTCTTACATGACATACACACCTTATCAATCACTTTCAGCTCGAACCAACCTCTTCTTACGTTAATTTATTCTAATTTGTCACACAACTTTACTACAAAAGACCATAATTCAGCTCATCTTAAAAAGACTTTACCCCAAACAAGGAGTTGATATTGAATCTCATCTTTATGTACTTATTACTAATCCAATAAGTTAACAAACAAAATAAATATAAATTTAATTGAAGAATTTTATATATAAATATAATTTAATCCGCAACACATCTCTAAATATTATTATAATAATATTGCTAACTTCTGACTGCTGCAAAGTAAAACGCACAACGTGCGTAATGGGCTACTTACATAGCCTGCACTCTGTGCGTTGTTTGTCATTTTCAATAGTGGTCGTAGAAAAAAATAATTTAATATGTATATCTAGTTGCATACTTATTCTTTCTTACCTTATTTTCGGAAATTTTAAGAATTTTCATT
>JAODAH020042653.1:0-26771 GCA_027574865.2 Coproporus ventriculus | reverse complement strand
TTTAAATTTCTACCTTTTACTGCATCATCGATGGTTTATTCTGTTCCACTTGAGACATTTTATCTGTAATATTAATAAACAATTACAACATCTCCATTAATTTATATAACTGAACTGATGATTATTCACATTGATATCACATATAATTCTTCTATTTAATTTTATGAATCAATTTGACATTTGGTAATAAATCTGTCATTACACAAATGGGCAACTACATATCAAGTGTGCTAGGGGCAAGGGCTGTATAAAATTTTTTTTCGTTATGTGGATATTTTCATTTTTTCACCAGACAGTTGTTTTCGTTCCTTCGTTGTTTGTTGTTACATTTTCGGACTTCAAATTTTCTGTCATTTGTTTCTTAATTTTGACTATTTTCTTTTTAATAGATTCTAAACATGTTTCAGAAATAAATAAATAAAAATGGTGCTTATTACTTTATTACAAAAGGAAGTAATTTAGTACAACTAATGCATAACCCTATAAAAAATCTGAGATCTGACATGGTAATTTGAAATATGGGTCCTAATAGAATTAAGAACATGAGAGTTATGATAAAAGGTCCTTCCATTAACAATTTTGGAGATACGATCATCATACATGGAATTATTATTGAAAGAAACATAGATAATCCAATAATCACCAGCAAGGTTCCATCCTCTTCTGTAAAAATATCTGGATGTGATTGTTCCTCATTTTCTCGTGGCATTTTATCTACGATATTAATAAACATTTGCAACACTTCCGTTAATTTAGAAAATTCACATAGAAATTTGCGATGACATGTAACACTCCCATTTGATACTATGAAAATATAAATTTGACATTTTATCTTTGTTTTGTTTTTAGAATCATTTTTTAAATATGAAATAATAAAATTATTAATAAGGTAGAATTATTTTATTTGTTAACAAATTAAATAAGTTTCATAAAACTAATCAAAATCATCGGAAGCATCCGTATCGATAATCCCAGAATCTTCAATCGTGATTAATTCTATAATTGCCCTGAAATAATAAGACGAAATAATTTTGAAATTAATTTAATATTAAAATGTTTTCTCTCACTTTAAGGTGCTCACTTCTTCTTCGTCTTTCCAATTAACGGCTTTAGGATGTGCAACTTTATGCTCTAAAAATAAATTTAACCTATCACGCAAATCTTTAATCAAAGCGCCTGTATTTTCTGAACATATAAATTTTAATGTACGATTAATGGAGACACAATGCACACCATTATTACCATTCGTTGTAAAATTATCTCCGAAAAAAATTAAAGGGAGAGGATGCACCATAGTACCGTCATGAACATTATCACTTCCTGACTTTATTTTTAAGAAGTAGACTAAAAGAGGGGAATCGAAGCGTTGAACACAGTTTAAAACTGATTTGGGGTGGAGTGTTACTTTACGTTTATCGAGAGTGTAAAATGAATTACGGCCGATGCGCTTCGTAAACCTAAACCTAAAACAAAAAAACCTCACCTTTATCTCAATCCATCAAACACAAACATTCTTTCAAGAGTACAATTTCATATTGTTAAAGAATTTTTTAGGTTATAAAATCCTCCTACCTATTTATTATCACATTTGGGTACAGTCCAGCACAGATAATTGCCTTAATAAGACTAGTATTCTCCGAATTAATATTGTAATCTGGATTAGAAGGATTTGAATCGCTTAAAAAATTCATTTCATGTAAGTACTGCCCGAACTGAAACTTCATTTTCTGAAGAAGAGTCATCGTATGATGGCTCAAATAATTCTTCGTACAATACTGCTTACGATCGGAAACATTCTCAAATTTTTTCACTGCATTGATTATTGCAATGTGATCGCTCTTAGTATCATCGGATAAGTTAAAACGTATTTTATTCACAACCGATTCAGAGCCTAGAGGCATCCGAAAGGGATCTTTATAATCTAAAGCGGAAGCGATAGAAAGAATTGGATCTAAACAAGAAAAAATTGACCCTGAAATAAATATGATTAATTTGTATAAAAAAAAAAACTTAAGTTTCGTAGTTACCAAGCAAAATCATCTTGCCGGTTTGAGGACCCATCGGTAATTTGGCTAAATGATACCCTAAAGGAGTCAACATTTCATCCTCATCAAGAGCATTTAACCTTTTCAATAAATCTATAGAAATCTGCACAGTCTCCTTATCAGGAATATCCATCAAAGTACTCAGGAACTCATCCGCCTTCCCAACTTGCAATATCTTAATCATTAATATATCATCCTCTAATCTCTTTCTTAAAATTTCAGGCTTCTGATACTTTTCCAAAATCATATTACGAGCTTTGGTGAAGAGATGAAAACAAACTCCAGGCTTGACACGACCAGCACGTCCCCTCCTCTGATTTGCGTTTGCCAAAGAAACCCACTCGGGCAATAAAGTTTGCTGATTGTGCTCAATGTTAAAATTAGTCATTTTGATTTTGCCACAATCAATAACGAAAACAACATCATCAATTGTTATACTCGTTTCTGCTATGTTTGTGGAAAGAATTATTTTCCTGACTCCCCTAGGAGGTGGTGAAAATATAAATTTTTGTTCGACAGTTGCCAATTGAGAATGTAGAGGGAAAATGCGATATCTACTCGATGGAAACTTCTTTGATTGTTCCATTTTTGAATTAAGAGTGTTTATGTCGCTGAAACCCGTAAGAAAAACAAGAATTGCACCTTGATCTTTTTCCTGCAGAAACAAAACGATTGTTAATATGATGTAGAAACGTAAATCGGGTGTTTCTTAAACTGTGGGGTTCTCTATTAAATATCTGTGAAACATTTTGACTACTAATCGTTGAACTTACCTTTGCACATATATCAAGCAGCAAAGCCATCACCAAATCCATATTAATTTCTTCAGAAATAGGCTTCATCAACTCCTTTGTAACACTTCTTGGATAACTCTTTTCTGCTTCTAATTTCCTTACATGAGGAATAATATAATCGTCAAAATCTTGTTTCATCTTCTTCTTCCAATAAACTTTACTTTCTGTTGGAAATACAAACCCTGTTCGCTTTAAAACATCCTCTAAATAATATTCTTTTACATCATAAGTGAATCCCGGTATTTCAATAACATCGGCCCCAAAATATTGAGCAAACTTTTCAGCATTCAATGTTGCACTCATCATAATTAATTTAAGATCTTTCCGTACCTCAATAATTTTTTTGAGTAAAGCGATTAGGTAATCTTCAAGCACGTTACGTTCATGAATTTCATCAAGGATAAGATGGGAGATGCCAGATAGGCTTGGATTATCCTCCATAATTTTTAAGATGACACCTGTAGTGCAGAAAAGGATTGAACCATAATCTCTTGGGCGTTTACTGAAATAAAAATTTAAAAAATAAAAGATAGAAACAAGATGTTATAAAAATTACCTTTCTAAACGAATCTGAAATCCAACACTTTTTCCTAACCTCTCCGCCCTTTCTTGTGCGACACGTTCAGCAACAGAAATCGCTGAAATCCTCCTGGGTTGTGTACAAATAACATTACAAACCGATCCCTTACCATTCATCAAATATTCATCTAAAATAAATTGGGCAACTTGCGTCGTTTTTCCACAACCCGTCTCCCCACCTATAATCACCACTTGATTTAATTCGATCAATTGAATGATGGCATCGCGCATTTGATGTGACGGCAATCGCTGCCTCTCCATCTGCATCTTCTTGTATTTTGCATCTTTTTGCTTTTCTAAAAATTCCTCTTTTAAACTTTCATCCAAACTTTCATTACGTATTAAATTGTTAGTAACATTTACTAATTTTTCAGTTATATTTCCGTTACGAATTTTTAGAAAACTATTTTTGAAAGAAGATGATTCAATATGATCAAAACTTTTAGTGTCTTTTAGAACATAAGGTGGAGTGCTCGTATTTAGAAGTGACTTGATTTGTTCTTGCTTCGATTCAGTAATTTTAATTGTTCCAACCTGCATAATAAAGATTTTAAATGGGCCATGTATGGCATAATAGAAAATATTCATTTACCGGTTTTGCATCCTGCTTCTCGCCCTGTTCTTTTTGTCGTTTCGAATACCATAATCCAATTTCTCGCCCCTTCAAATGTGGAGGATGTCTCACTCTCTCACCTCCTTCAGATCTTTCTTTCGAGTTCGATAAACTACGTTTCTTAAATCTTTTTTCATCATTCAAATACCTGCCGCTTCCTTTCCGAAAGGACATTTGTAATACTTTCTGCAAATTTCTAAAATTTTGAATTTTTTTTTTAGGTTAGACAACAACATAGATTGGACAACAAAATTAAAATGTCATATACCTACTGTCAATTATGCAGGCATACCAACCTGTTTATAAGAGATCCAGATCCAGAGAATAAAGTGAAGTTGAAATTAATTTCAACAAAATAGGTAATATCGATTTATTTTATGTTCAAATTAATTATCTTGATAGATTTGATTAATATATATATATAATATGATTAAATGTACCTATTAATTTGTAATAAAGTAATTGATGAGAGGTTATGTTATTTTTAATTAGGTGTAATTTGGGTTGCATTCAAATTAAAGTAAGATTTGAATTTCCAACATAAATTTGTTGGTTTTTTGCTCTTTACATCCCTGAAAAGTGCTACTGTCTTTAAATTGTCTTGATTGTGCCTTAGATTTTAAAATCATGATCCTCAGAAGAACATTAGGAAGTTTAAAATGCAGACAGCTTCAAATGGGAATAGTTCGATGGAAACATTCACAACTTCAAGAGGTCGAATATTCTAAAGAAAAATTTACTCCTGTATATAAATTCCCACACATCCAAAAAGTTAGTTTGATAAATCGATTAAAATTCTATCAGACTTTTGTTACCCTCACTGGAATTCCACTCTGTACGATTTTTGAATCTGCGGGGATGTTTGATCCAGAAGTTCCCTTTGTTTTTGCATGTATAGGTAAGAATAGATGAAAAATTAAGATTTAGAATTACTTTTCCTCAGCGATTATTGACTTGAAGTTTGAGTTTCTCTTTTACAATTTTTAAGATTCTAACTCGAGACTTTTTTGTTTCAGGAATTACAGGTTCTATCGGGCTTCATGCACTTGGATTCTTAGGTAACAAGTTAATTGGATACATTTACTTAAACAAAGATGACAGCCTGGTTAAAGTAGCTTATTTAGATTATTGGGGAAGAAGAGTTGATAAAGTATTTGAATGTACAGATGTGATCCCGAGGACAGATATGACACTATCATTAACCGATGGAATGTACCTCAAATTTAAACGATATTCAAATAAAGAAATTTTAAAGATTCCTTTAAGACATGGTGAAATCTTAGATATGGAACGATTTAAAAAAGTTTACTGAGCAGAGTAGTTAGAAATCGTGGAAACTAAAAGTTAATCGAATTTAAATACAGAATAGTGCAAGAACAGGAGAAATCATGAAAGAAAATACGTCGTATAAATAAAAAGTTTTTGTTTTTATAAATTTATTTAACTAATTATAAAAACGTAAATACCTAACTCCATCTGTAATGTGCATAAGCACGATTTGCCTCACATTGTCGATGTAAATCCTGTTTCCGCTTAATTACCCTTCCGGTATTATTTGCAGCATCAATTAACTCATACGCCAACTTTTCCGGAAAGTGCACCGTCTTCTCTTTATCATTTGCAGCGTCAATCAACCACTTCATCGATAAAAATTGAGCTTTTTTATCTGTTAAAGGTACAGGAACTTGATACCTTATTCCACCCCTTTTAATTGGTGTTAAATGTATAATTGGTTTACAATTTTCGACTGCCGTATGAAATATTTTTTTCGGATCAAGCACAATTTTTTCTTTATCTTCATCACTTTTTGTTTTATGATACTTTTCTATTTGTGTACGTTTTATTTTTTCAAAAGTTTTTTCTACTAAATCTCGGGCTAAAATCTTCTCACCTTTACGCATTACATAATTTGTGAATAACGATATTAATTCGTCATGAAAGACGGAACAAGTTTGATCAACCAAAGCGGCACGTGTAGGTACATGTGCTAATTTTTGAGCTTCTCCAGATTTATAAAGTTCTTCTTGGGTAGTTTTCTTGTAAATCGGTTTAATGAAGTAATTTGCATATTGAGACATTCCATTTTGTTGTATATAACCACTAAAATAAATGGTACAAACAATATCAAGAGAAATATTACAAAATAATTACACACAAATTAAATTTTCAAATAAACGAATTACTTACTTTAATATGGGGCTAGTTACTTTAAATATTTGATTATTTTGTAGGACACTTTTAAAAGCAGCCATCTTTCTACATAACCTAACTTTTTAAACCAATGGTTTTTTAAATTCGTGTTTGAAACCAATAGAATCAGAATTTTGTGGAAATTTGCAGTTCAAAACACAATTTTTAACTTAAAATTCTGTCTTTGGCACATAAAACTTTTAAAGATTGTAACGATTTTCTATAAATGTGAATATTTTAATCATATAACCTAAAAATTAATAAGTTAAGTAGGAGAAAGATTTACGAGAATTTTCCTACTTTTAGAAGACTTTTTAACTAAAATGAAGGTAAAATAGTTTATAAATTACATAAATTGTTTAATTAATCCAGAAAAACGATAATAAATAATATGCATAGATTATGCAACTCAATATACACTGCACCCAATTTGTTGCATAGCAAATTTTAATTTATTGTTTTAGATGGATTATAAAATCTCTCTGGATCCCATCAGCAATTCTCAACTTACCATTAGTCTTTTTAAAAATGTAAAAAACACTCAAGAAGTGCGTAAGAAACTCATGGATGGAGAACTTAAATGTTGCATTGTGAAACCCTCTTTAATACCACATCCGTTTATAATCACATTAGCAGCGAACAAAGCTTTAGTAGCTGAAAAGATCACAACAAAATCAATTTTTACAGAAATTTTATTTAATCTTTCAATTTCTAAAAATATAACACAAAGTTTACAAAACTTTGGAATTCATGATGATGATAAAGAAATTTTAGTTGTTACTGTTGGAAAGGTTGGAGAAGAAGAAAGTTGCATTAATGAAATTAAAGGGGAGCAAATAGAAATAAATTGTCTGGATGAATTTGTAAATTTGAAAGCCGTACAAAAAATGTATAAATTGAAAGATACTGAAGTAAAAGGAGATTTGTTGGCTGCTATTTGTAACCGAATTGCGATTAAAGATTTTGCTTAGAATTATATTTTTGTAAAATATATTTAAAAAGAAATTATAGATTCTTATATTTGTTTCAAATTTCACCTTTCATACTATTCTTATAGTAAAATAAAATGAAATTTTAAAAATCTTTTTATAATTTTGTTTTTTTAAGTTTGGCTATGCTGTACATTATTATGTTGGCAGAACTGATTTTCGTTCAAACGGTTTCAAACATTTCAAATGATGTACGATAGTGGATCAGCAAATTCACTTTCAAGTAAGTATTTAATATAATTTCTTTCCTAAATTTCTAATTTATATTAAAAAGGCATTATTTCATAGATTTTGTTTGTAGGTACTCCTTGCGGTTCAGCTTCAAATTTAATTAAGAACAAAACGGATAGTAAATGTACTTTACCCAATATGGAGTTTGTAATACCAAAACAAAGTTTTTTCGAAAAGAAATATGGTAAGAATATAATGTAATAACAGTTGGGCGTCCCAAATAAATTCTGTTCATAGATTCCCTGATAAAATGACCTACCCTCCTGCAATTAAAATGTGCTGATTTTACTTACTGTCAATTTCTCCTTACGTCCTCTTTAATTTCTTGATCTAGCTGTCGTTCGTTATGATTGTCATTCCATATTTGCGTCCCCTTGCCTAGGTTAGTTATTAAGAAGCAAATTATTCCATATACCACGACCAGCTATTATACTTTTACGCTTGGCCGCTACGGGCTCTCATCTTTCTAAACTTGTATTTCTGAAATCATTACATTTTCATCTCTCCTTTCTTTTTCCGTTTTGACTTGCTCCATGCTTCATTTCTCTTCTCACCTCAGCTGTTGTATCTCATGCATATATCTTCCTTTCATTTTTCTGGATATTACTGCCCGTTAACAACTCTTTTAACCTCACTTTTTAAAAATTGGAGACTACAACTTATAAGTAACACTAATTTGTGTTCGATGGTTCAGTGCAGTTCTGTATAGGTTATTTTACGTGATAATAATCACAAGTTTTGTAACTCTTGACTAATACATTCATTTTACAGATGCACTTTTTAAGAAGGCAACGAATCTCTTCCTGTTTTTCAATCATTTTATATTGGTGATGATTGTTTTTGGACAATTTTTCTGTAAGTATTATTTTATTTTAAACTCGTAAACTTTTATAGTTATAATTGTTCTTCATATGTTGGTATTGGGTTCAAAATTAAAATTGTACCCAAAACCTTTATCTTGTCTTAATATCAGAACAATGGCCAAAAATTTGGTACTTATACAATATTTAAATTCATTATCAATCCCCGTTATTTGACATTTAGGGCTTGATAACGAATAAATATTGTATGGAATAATTGCGTGGTAAAAGTTGCTTGTTTAATTGTAGATATGATCACGAAACCTACAGAAAACATCGATTCTAATTATGAAAATGCAGAGGTTTTAATCCGTTTGGACAGGATGCAACATGAAATCGAGGTTTTAAGCAAATCTTTGAGAAAAATGGAGAACTGGAGGTACGTTACTTTGTATTTGCATTTATTTATCTAAAATGGTTGCTTGCATAGGACTCTAGAAAATAATAATAAATATTGCCATAAGATTGAATATACCTCGAGGTCAAAAGAAATTGAATCGAAAATTGAGCAAACGTTACAGCTGTATACTGCTGATAAGGTCGGAATGGTAGGTAAGTGAAACAACACATTTCTTTTTGCTTATTCATCAATTTTTTTGTTTTTGTTCCCGATTTCCTCGCGTTTCTGTATCTATCTGTACCACAATTTATTCCGCTTCTTCCTTTATATCATTTTTAACTGTTTCTTCATCACATTTTTATATTTAATTCTTCATTTTTGTAATGTAAATTTTAAGAAATCGTAAATTTATTTTTAGATTATGCATTGGAATCTAGTGGAGGTGTCGTAATTTCCACCCCAAACACAATTTCTTATAAAACTCCTGCACATTTTAAAATTTTCGGTTTGGAGTTGCCATTCTACACCTCATCAAATCCAAATTTGCTTTTAAGACCTGAAACATTTCCCGGACAATGTTATGCTTTCTATGGAAACCAAGGACATATCCAAATTAAGTTATCAAATAGTATACAGATTACAGCGGTAACCCTGGAACATACACATTTCGATATCGTTGATGATACATCTTCAGCACCTAACAACTTTACAATCTATGTATGTTTTGATAGAATTTTATGATACAATTGAAGCAAATACGTTTCATTTCAAAATAATTTTGTTGTAGGGTTTGGATGGCTATGAGAAAAAGAATATTCTTGGGATATTTTATTATGACATAACCAAAAAACCGCTCCAAACATTTTGGATCAAAAATGGATGCAACAGAAGTTATGAAATGATAGAAATGCATATCACCAGTAATTATGGACATCCAGTTTATACCTGTGTGTACAGACTTCGAGTACATGGGATTAAAAACTAAAGTTTAATTTAATTTTTTTACTTTTTTAATATTAATCACATATTTTTGTTAATATAAATTAAGATTTTTTATTTTTTTAGTGTGTAGCATATTTTAATATTAATATTTTAGCTACGTTTATAACCAAAGAATTTTTAATTTATTTTGATATTATTAAGTTAACATGTAGTTTTCTGTAGCATATTGTATCATCGGATATCAAGGTGAAAAAATGTATAGATTAATAAAACTTGATGCAACTCCAAAAATTATTCGTTTAAAATTAGATCTAGAATGTAATTTTGAAAAAAAAAATTCTCAGTTAAATATCAAATGAAATTTTATGGCAAATGTCAAATGTTGTATCTTATATTTTCAAAGAATTTTAGAAGAAATCTAAATAGATTTGAATGGATGTATGGTAATGGAAAGTTTTCCGTATAAAAATGGTCTTTGGGTTTGGGATGATGAAGAAAAAACTGTTCAGTTTGTCAGGTAATTAATATTTTCAACAATATTGTCATTTTATTATCCAAACATCACATGTTTTATAATCGTTTTATTATTTTTTAAGTCATGAGACTCAAGAGGAAGAATCGTATATTATTGCACAACCGGTTCAAAAATATGCTAAACCACCTGTTATTACTTCAATAAGGTTTAAAGAAGCGATTGAAACTGCAGAAAGGGTAATTTTATCTTTTTGTCTTGTAATTATTAAATATTTAATTGATTTTAGATACATTTTAGAAGATATTTTCAGCGTCATATTCGTCCTCCAGAACCTGAAATAATCTCCTTACAAGATATAAAAGATGTAGCATTATTTTGTGCAAACCGGAGAGATTTGACTCCTGAATTTATAGTTTATTTTCATCTCCCGGAGGTGGATAGATTTTTAAGGGCATGTATTGCGTATTTTCAGTTTTTTTTACAAGTAAGTTAAACATTAAAAAAAAAAAAATAAACGGTTGACTTATTTGAAACTTTTTTTTTTTTAGGTATGGGATAATTTGGTGTTTCGTCGTAAAGAAGCTAAAAGAAAAATAAGGCAACCAATCGTTGAAAAATTAGAAAATATTGTAAGGGATGATTTATCGGATCTTAGAAGTATCATGGCTAGGGAATATTGCGTTGTAATTATGGGAATCGGGAAAAGTGCAAAATTTCATCATTTATCTAAAGGGAGAAACTCTTTATCAGAAAAAGACAGAAGATTAATTGAAGCATTGTTTTGTATGACAGTTCGAGTCATTTGGATCGCACTACAAAGAAGAAGTCTTAATCTAATAGGTAAAATTATTTTCTTATCTTCCATTCTCTTTTAATTGTTTACTTTTTTAACTTGTTTCTTTTTCTTACATATTTTTACCTTGTTTAATGGCAATGTATGTATTTTTTAAGAATTGGAATTAAATAAAATGATGCGTACTGATTACTTCAACATAATTGCTCATAGAACTAAACATCCAAGTAGACATTTATTTAGAACGCAATTGGAGGATAGAGTTTTGCAAGGATGTGGTATAATTAAAGAATCAAAGTTGAAGCAAAGATCGGCACTTTTAAAGGAGCTTCTATATGGTACGCAAGACTTCAGATTGTTAGGAGTGGGCATAAAAGAATTCGATCAGTAAGACATGCAAAATACTTTTTTTTCTAATCTGCAATCATAACATACTCATTATGAGCACTCTTGTTGGGTATTAATTCAACACAATTGTTTGTTGTTTTTAAAACTTGTACCTTTAATTTTGACACTGATTTAAGTCCAATTTGATAATATAGAAAAGATGAGCGTTCAATATATATGGAAAATTTATTGGGAGCTCCAGAGGAGATACTGTACACTGAATTTGGAATGACTGTTGGATTAATTGGTATACCTAGGGAGGAATACGATTGTATGATGTTTCCAAAAGAAAGAACCAGTCAAAATTTCGACAAACCACTTATAGAACCTTTGGAGTATCAATTTCCGAAACGTACTTTTGTTCCGTAAGTAAATTTTAATCTGTACAAGTGAAAGATTTAAATATAAATATTGAATTAAGAGGAATATGCGATGAAAAATCACATTATGAGAATATCTTCTGTTTTTTTTTTTTTAGATCTGAGCAACTGCCCAAACAATTTTCAACGAAACCTTCAAAATTTAAGGAATCGGAATATACTCAAAACTGGCGAAAGATTCAATGTAAAATTTGGTATAACCTTATCACAAATAAAACGGTGGTGGGACAAATGAAGCTATCCGATTCAGATTCGTACCTTTCCGAACACAAGAGAAGTAGTATTCCATTTAAAACCAGTGGAGACGCCCCTAATTTTATACGCTTTAGTAATAACTCGAAGCACATTAAATCTTCAATTTAAATTTTTATTATTAAATGAATATCAAAGAATTAGTTTTCATTTCTATTTTTCTAATAGTTTTTTTTCAGTGCAAATGATTTTCGAAGAAAATGTTCAAAAAGAAAAAGGTTTTTTTAATAAATTTTATTTAATAAATATTTATAAAACTTAATCTATGGTCATTCGATTGACCGTAATATCTGTCCTTAAATTTAAGATCTCCACAGCCATTTTTGGACTAAAGTTGATAACACCTACCTCTTTTAAAGCCTGACCACGACGATCTTCAACACCTGTAGCTCCTTCTAATGCTAATAAGGTCTCTCGGAGTAATAAAGCGGAACCTTTCGCAATATTCAGTAACTCACAAGATTCTTTTAACCTAATAAAAAAATAATCTTATTTTTGCTAAAGGTACTCAATATGAAAATTTATAACTTTTACTTACTGTATGAAGCAGTTCTCTGGTTTTTCGCTAAACTGGGAGAATAATGGAAATAGATTTCTGGTTATGTCATACTTTAACTGCATGGCGCCTCCCTCATTAAATCTATTGCACAAGATGAATTCTTCAAAAAGGTAAGTATCGAGAACCTGTGCAATGTAACGCCAAACTTTCGTGAAAAGTTTGACTGATAAAGTTTTCTGCAATTGGTGAAGTCGCCTACCCAAAATTTCAAACATAGGACAAGCAGAAGGTGTTAATGAGAAGCTGCGGATGTCTTTATGAGCTACCATCTTTGACCACCTATAACGATGAAGATCTTGTTAACTGTCAAAGGACACTGTCAATAATTCAAATAAAAAGCAAACTAGAAGTCAGTTCAAAGAAATTTTAAAGATATGTTATATTTTTCATGATTTTGAAGGTTTTTCAAAAATCATAATGCTTAATCTAATATCAGTTAGTTACCTTTCTTGTGTGTAATTTACACTTCTCATAATAGCTTCCCTCTTGACAGATTCTGCTAGTTTTGTCAGTAATTCTTCTCGCATATGTCGATAAAGTGCCGAGGTATTTGCAAACACACTTTCCATCTCAATTTCTAAGTCATCAGGATTTTTTGAGTCAAGAATCGCTGGGTTAACTTCAACATTCTCAAGTTGACTTTTGTAATAATATAAATGAAGATAATGCTAAAACAGATAATGTTTATAAGCCTTTTCAGTCACTTCTCTTCTATTCTGCATTGTTTCTCCCTACACTGCTTTATATTAAACTCACCAACATTGATCCCCAATCTGTTAAAACGTTGTCCACATAATAAATTGTATTTGCAATCATAGGAATTCTTGATTCCACTACATTACACTCTTCTGCGTTTACTAACTGTAACAGGCGAACTCTAAAATCATCCAATAAATCTAATTGAAGCTCTAAAAATTGTAATCGATGCCCTGGCTGTGGCAGGGATTCATATCTTTCCGTAATTGTTTGGAGCAATGTGACGAAAGTATCTGCACAAGTTGTAATTTTGAATTCATCATCATCCAATGATAAAGTTTGAAATGCATCAATGGCATTTGAAGACAGCAATCCATCCATCTTTTCAGTTGCATCTAAACAAATTTTAAAAAAATTTTTAGGTTAAGTTGAGGTGGATTTTTTAGTATAACTTGCATTTCTTTTCCATGGCAAGCCACTTTACGAAAACTTGTGCCTGGGTTAGAACTGCTAACACACTTGGTTGTGTTGGAGGGTACGAGTAAGTTTCACGTAATTCTTTATCAAAACCCAAAGCTTCATCAACACTATGGGAGAAGGTGAAATCATCATACTGTAAATTTGGCAGTTCGGAAAAAAGTTTTTCTACCGCTAATTGCACCAATCCACGCATCAATTCTAACTGTAAAATTAGACGTATTAGAAATAAAATTAAAATTTAATTTGCTAAACTTTTTACCTTTGCGTCAATATGATGCAATCCTAATTTATCAATTATAGGTTGTATCCATTTTGTTACAAAATCAATATGATCACGAATCCAAGATAAAATTTGCGTGAAATACCTAAAAATTTGAAAATTATTAAAGATTTACTTCCCGAATTATTACTCTTACCATTCCGGCTTATCAATTCGATTTGTCTGCCTACCTCCATAAAAGTGGTAGAGGAACCTTTTACGCAACGGCACAACCAAATAATGAATTGGAAGACATAATGGTGGAAAGTCCGATAAGAGGGCTGAAGTTATAACAGGAGAAACATTTTCTTCAGGAATTTCAATTTGTAGGAGGTATTCAGAAAGGATTTGCAATTTCTGGATGTTAAGTTGGGAGGGGGTAACAAGGGAAAAATTTGCATTCACAAAAGGCCACTTGATTGCTTTTAGAATCTCATCGAAATCTCTAGAATGAAGATAGATACAAGTCAAATAGAGCGTAACAAGATTTTGTAACTTACTTGACCAATTTTTCCTTTAAAATATTGTGCCAGTACATCAAGGTTTCTTTCAAGTAATCTCTTAAATTATATGCATGGGAATCCATTAGATTCCTACTGATTTCACATAAATTTGCAAAAACAGTAACGCAACGTTCATCATCCTTATTGATATATTCTTTCTCAAGCTCTGAACTGAAATTAAAAACAAAAAAAAAATGCTTTAGAACTTACAAAATTGTTCTTCGATTCATTTAGGAAGCCTTAATAGAGATTAAATTGAGTAAGATAATTTGACATAACCTAAAAATATCTCACCTTAACGTCTCAATAAGTTGAATCACTTTAATGTACTGCACAGATGTTTCAAGGCTGTGCATTTGATCAAAATACCCCAGCACTTTTTTTCTGGTTTCATCGACATCATCGAGATCATCTTCAATTTCCTTTACCAAAACTTCTGAAGTTCCGATAACATCTTTAATTTCCCTTATCCCTTTCTCCAATTTTAAAGCGGTTCTTGCAATCACCGAATTTTCATTTTCCAAATTTAACTAAAATAAAACGATTTTGTTTCTGTAATCGGCAATAAAAGAACTTGTCCTTTTATAACCCAATTATCCCGTTTAAATTTATGAAAACCCTTTATGTATCTTAAATTTCAAAATTACAAATTGATGTTTTAGATGTATACATAAAGTTTTACTCACCTCGTTCTGTATAAATTTTAACTCTTCCGAAAGTTTTGCTTCAATTTGTAAGCATTTCTCGTAATTGAATAAATCATCTCCATATTGCTCCACAAATTGATTAATAATTTCCCCACGATTTTCTAATTCATTTGCAAGCATTTTAATAGAATAATTTAATTAATTTTAAAAAATAACAGTAAACTTAACCTTAATACATCTGTCAAAACCACCTGTTTAGTGACATCTCAACTGGGAATTTAGCATCAATCAATTTATTATTACCAACATAAATCTATGATACCAACATAAAAAACATTCACAAAATTTATCAAAAAAACTCAACTTAAATTTAAATTATAAAATTGCAAGGAAAGTGTTAGATATCCTAATAATTCTCATATAAGATCTTGAATTCATACATTTCTTTATTAAAATTATTTGAAAATTCCTAAAATAATTTTAAATAGCATGATGAAAATTTTTTGTAAAAATCCTTACTGCTTCTAAAAAGGTTTTCCATTTAATCAAAAGCAATAAAATAATAATGGAAAAAGCATTTTTTTGTGTAGAAAACAAACTTTTTTACAAGTTTGTTTATTTATTTTCGGTAGAATTTTATAACCTCAAATTTTAAACAGATTTTCATGACCATTTTTCAATTTGCATTAGTTGCTTATATTTCTTTCTTTAATATCTTATTTATTTTAAAATTACTTTACTTTATTATATAAACATTTTCTTATTTAATTAAATTAGCATGAAAAAATTAAATTAAATTAAGTGCTGCCCTATAAAATTAAAATTACCTAACCAATTACATGATGTAACATCATGCAAAAGAATTTGAGAAGCCAGAAGATGAATTTTACGAAATGAGAGGATGATTTATTAGGCCTTGTTATCGGACGTGTAATTTGGTAAGTAAAAAAAGTGAATTAAAATTTAAATGTGACGCTGTTTTTAATATTATTATGCAAATTTTTATGCTTGTCTATATGTATAAATGTAGATTTATACAAATTTTAATGTTTCCAATGTGTTTTATTTCATTTTAATTTTGAAAAAAATATATATATATAATTCCAATAATTAAGAACTCCTCTGCATCTATAGCAATAAATACAGAGGAGTTGATAATTAGTGGAATTACATATATTAATAATAATAAAGTATTACAACAATTAATTGTTTTAAAAACAATTAATTCTTATTACGGACAATTCGAACAAATTATTTTCTAACCCACGTGTCGTTTTTATTAATAATAATATTAATTAGATTTATTTTAATAACAATACTTTTTACATTTAACGTCATAATTAGATTTACTAATTATAAAAAGTATAATTTATGAAAAAAAAATAAATTACACTTAAAGTTAATTTAAGCAAATACGAAATAAAATTAAGAAATAAAGTTTTTACTATTGTAAATCGATTCTGTGGATGTACTGTATGTAATTAAATTAATTTGCTGCAAAAAAATATGAATGCAGTATATATATACACATATCAGCTCTAACTGCTGTATTGAATGAATATAAATTATTAATTTATTTTGTGAATATAATAATATTGTTTAACGTAAATAAATGTTTTTTATTTTTAGAGCTGAAAATGGGTGGTATTAGAAATATTTTGTTATTTATAACATTTTTCGGAGTAATTACAATTTACTGGTTCTTAACATATACTTTTATATGGATAGAATATTGTCCGACATTTATTTGCGATCCTTACAATGGAATTAAAGATACTTACGATTACATTATAGGTAAAAATCTTTTCTGTAAACATCCTACTAACAATTAATCCAATTGTATCGTTTTTAAGTTGGAGGTGGATCTGCTGGAAGTGTTGTTGCTTTAAGATTAGCTGAAGATAAAGACGCATCTGTTCTTCTAATAGAAGCTGGTCCCACTGGTGGATCACTACTAGATGTACCTGTCCTTTTATCTTTGCTGCAATTATCTCCTTTAGATTGGGGATATAAAACAATGCCTTTAGAAAATGCTGGATTAGGATTAAATGAAAAAGTAAATAAAAAAAAATTGTTTTAAACTTATAAACACCAATATTGGATGGAGCTCTCCTTACAAGGAATTTATTTGCAACTTATAAACTAAACATATTGGAAGTATTTAGAAATAATAGCAGTAGTAAGCTCTAACAGAGATAAGTCTCCAAGCTCTAACATATACCCAACCCTATAAAAGAGCAATTGTTGCCAACTTAAATATTTCCAGAGTTTTCAAAATAAATTAGAAGAGCTACATCTAATTTAATTTAAAAATTTGATGATTTAAATAAATCAAGGTTATAGGTATCTACATGGCCCCGAGGCAAATTAATTGGAGGTACAGGTCGCTTCAATAACATGATATATGCACGTGGTCATCCTTTCGATTTCAAACAATGGTACAAAAATAAATCTGATTATTGTTACAAGACTGATATTCTTGAATACTTTAAATTATCTGAAGATCAGGTCGGAAGCTATGCAGGAGATGGTAAGAAAAATGAAATATATAAAATGATTTAAAAATGAATGTAATTTTTAGGTTATCATGGAAATGGTGGACCTTTAAGAGTTGATGATGCAACTTTTATAACCGATCTAGCAAAAGCAGTTCTAAATGCAGCGAAAGAATTAGGATTACCAGTAAGGGACCTTAATGGAAAAAATAATACAGGTGAAAGTGATTTTTAGGTTATGTTGTCTTCAGTTTTTAATTAAATTTTTGTGGTTAAGGTTTTATGGTGCCTCAAGTGAATCAAAAAAATGGAGCACGCTATTCAACCGGTCATTACCTTCTAGATAATCAACCACATAACCTAAAAATTTTGACTAATACATATGCAGAAAAAATTTTATTTCAAGATAATTTCGAAGCGAAATCTGTTAGATTAAATAAATTTGGTGCTTTTAAAGAAATTGATGCACGAAGAGCTGTTGTACTATCAGCTGGAACAATTGATTCAGCAAAATTACTTCTACTATCTGGAATAGGTCCACAAGACGATTTAGAAACGTTAGGAATTCCTGTGATCTCTAATTTACCGGTTGGGAAAAATTTGAAGGATCATATTACTACAGGGACTGATTTGTTTACGCTTCCTACCCCACTTTCATTAAATCCTGTAAGTTTACTTTCCCCAATTAATATTTTTAATTATTTTTTTAACGGGGTTGGCGTTTGGACCACAGCACAATGCGATGCTTTAGGAATGTTTCACACAAATTGTGTGGAATCTAAAAATTTTGATGAATGTACTTTGGAACAAACCGATCCCCCTGATTTGCAAATTATGGTTATTCCTATGGGGTTTGTTTCGGATAATGGGGCACATCTCCGTAACATAATCGGTTTGAGTAATAAAATTTGGGATAAATATATTGATGCGCTGATTGGAATCCCTACATTTACATTCCTTCCCATTCTGCTCCATCCGAAAAGTGAAGGAGTTATTAAATTGGCTGATTTAAACCCCAAATCACCCCCTTTAATAAATCCGAATTATCTTTCTGATCCTTACGATGTTGAAATTCTTATAAAAGGAATTGAATTTATTAAAAAGTTGGTTGCGACTAGTGCTTTGAATAAATTAGGGGTGAAAATGTATGAAGCTAAATTACCGGGGTGTGAAGGGTTTGTTTTTGATACGAGGGATTATTGGGAATGTTACGTGAGGCATATTACATTAACCGTGTACCATCCAGTTGGTACGGTTAAAATGGGGCATGCTGATGATCCTACCAGCGTTGTAGATTACGATTTTAAGATTAAAGGAGTTAATAAGTTATATGTAGGGGACGCTTCTGTGATTCCATTTATTCCTAGTGCCAATATAAATGCTGCCACAGTTCTAATCGCTGAAAAAGCTGCCGAAAGTATCAAACGTAATTATTTTTATAATAACAAATTCTGTAATTTAAAATCGAATTTAATTTATAAATAAAAAATTTTTACATTTTTCTTCTTTCAACTTTTTCCAAAATTGTTTTCCTACTCACCATCACCTCATCCTTGTTATTCTTCAAAAAGCTCAAAATGTCAGAAAAATGAAAGTATCAAAAATGTCATCTCTAGATGACTCCAAGGTCATACGATTATTTAATCATAAAAGGTTTCAAGGTCACACGTTTCAAGGTTATATGAAGGTATTTAAATTTCATATATGTACATATGTCAAAAAGCAAAGAAAAACATAAAATTATCATTCTGACCATTTTTTTTACATTTTTAACAGTTTCTACGCTTTTTAAAATGTTTTTCGACTTGTTTGACATCCAAACTCACTAGATTTTTCCTGATTTTACTAAATTACAACATAATCGACAGTTTAGTTTTTCAGGTGGAAAGTTAAAAAATTTAATAGTTTTAGAGACAAAATGTCAAAGTATCAAATGTTAAACAAAGATCTTTAAGATTTAGATGCACGATTGAACAATTAATCAGATGAGAAAAGGATAAAAGAGAAAATCATGGCGCAAAATTTAAAAACGTTTCATAGCCGTATTTTTTAATATGGATGTCTTTCATAATCTTTAAATAGAAAAAAATATTAATTTTACATTATTTTGAAGGGATATTTGATAAAAATTGAGATTTGAAAATTTTAATGAAGAATTGAAATAGCAATGCAAATGTTAGAACTCATTCTTTGATCTATTAATAAATAAGTGAATGAAAAGAAGATTCTAATTAGAATGTTCGTTAATTCAATCTCTCGTCCTTTTAAATTTTAAACTTCCGATATAATTGCATGGTTGAATGATAAAATTAAAAAAAAATATATGAGGGCGCACGGGGAATATTATCAAAATGCGTACACCTGGAGTCGGGCACCTGACCGTGCACCTGGTAACGCTTTTTATTCCTTTTCAAGTTCATATAATTTGTTCTATCATGGGGGCAGTTCACAGTTATGTAATTCATATCTAAATTCATTTTCATATACCAGCAACAAATTCAGAAAAAAAAGGCAACGAACCCGCCACTTTATTGAATTATTCATTGCTTAAACTACTTTTTCTAAGGTTTTCAAAGGATTTTCAACCCGAAAATAAAAATAAATAAATAATTAAGGTAAAATCCAAAACATAATTAATGTAGATGCCGCCGTTGTAAAATTTCATTTATATATGTAATATATGTGGTGAGTGGGAATAATTAGAGGTTTAATTAGTTGGAAAGAGATAGAATGTGTGAGAAAGAGATCGAATAAGAAAATTTTTGAAATTTCTTTAGTTTTTCATTAAAAATTTATTTTTCACCTGGGAAGCGGAAGATCGTGAATTCGAGACTCGCCGGGATTGGATTTTTTATCTTTAATTTAATAATGGGGGATTGTATACGTCAGAAAAAAGGTCGAAAAATTTTATCACCTAGATGGCTGTGATTAATATGTTATAACAAAAATAAGAAAAACCGTCAATATAAAAAGTCAAGCGCAATTTAGTTTATTTATTATTTTTTTTTTAATATTCCACCCCCCACGCATTCATTTTGAATGTCCGTCTGTCCTGTCATTCAATTTTATTCTCCCCTTCACCCTTAATAATAATAATAATAATAACCATAACATTTTCTACTTCCATATCCAAACCAAATCGATCCCATGATGGAATAGTGCGCGCCACTATTTAGTAGTGGGGGTAGCAATAACAATGAACCATTGTATGTTCTTGGAGGAGTGGGGGAATGGGGGTTGGTTCTTTCCACCTTCCACCATCAAATTTCCATTAATATTTCCAGAAACGCGGTCGCGTTCATTTGCGTTGTACAAAAAAAAAAAAACAAAAAAAAACAAGTGATTTTAAATATTTTGTGCATTTTCTCAACCTACTCGATTAAAATTCTTTTTTTTATTTTGGATTTCTATGGAAATAAAAATGAAGGTGCGTTGTTTATTTTTCGATGTGGGAAATTTAAAAATTTAAGTGTTGTGCACGTGCGGTGGATGAAATATGCATCATTAACACCAGCTGTACGCATTTGCTTTTCTTTTTTTACATATATATATAAAATTTGAATTTCCCGCTCATTTTAAGAGTCAAAACCTACTTTATTTTTATTTAAAATATCTACGCGCATTTTAAATGCGTAATTTAATTGTACATTTTCGTACATTTAAAATTTCCCGCCTTTTGAAAAATTTAAAATAAAAAATCGCAATACCTTTGAAAAATTGAATTTATTATCAAGTTTTAGTTGAAATATTAAAAATAGTGTCATCCTTGGAAAAATTGAAAAATTGTGTGCGATGTGTGTTGCCTATCTCCCTTTCAATCACCTGTTCGCCAATTGTTGTTGAATAATGTATACCGATATCGGCCCACTCATGCATTAATCGAGCACCTGTCTGTTTCACATCAAGCACCCCTTGAATACGCCACCCCTCAAGTACCTCCGACATTTTTACAAGCAATCAAACCCAATTTCTCGATAAAAATACCCTATTCAGGATAAACCACCCTTTATTTAATTGATTGACTTAAAAGGGTTGGGGGAGGGTACAAAACAGCTTTTTGCATGTAAATATTGTGGAGAAATGGACTGCGATGAGTAATTGTGTCTGCCACCCCTTCCCCTTGCTATAAGGTGGCCGGTCAATTGCGTGATTACATGAGCGCGTGGGGGTGTATTGGCATTTCACCCTTTCCAAGAATGGAATAGAAAAACTAGAAAAAGTATCAAGGGGGGAAAAAGTGGTAATCGATGGACAGTTGGAATGCCAAAAATAAAAATTAAAAGATACAAAAAAATAGTGTATTATGACGCTAGTGTATAATGGACCATTTATAGCACGGGCTTGAAAAGTTCGCATATGAAATATAAATGTTTGTGTGTGTGTGTGTGTGTGTGTGTATGTGTGTGCGTCCGTTAACTTAAGGTATATTTGAATTCTGATTGAGCTGTTGAGGAACACCCTGAAAATGGTGGCCAAAATGAGAATTTTGTTTTTAATTTCGCGCCATTACTTTCTGTTAAATAAAATGTTTGTTTATTTTTATTCTTAAATAAAAATCATAGCTATCTAGATGGAAATCAATTTTAACATCTAAGACAGCTATGATTTTTATTTGAAAACTATAATTTCTTCTTCTTCAATAGCTCGGAATTGAAGCTTGTTATTAGTGTATGCCAACCAATAAAAATAAAATGAATTTCGCAACCATTTTAAAATGTAAATAGAACGGAGGGGTTGAGAAGGATTATTGTTATCACCTTATTTGCGCTATTTTCAAGTTCGTTTTGGTAATGCTCTTAAAAATTCTCAACAAAAATATGAAAAATGTAAATGAAACTTTCGACATTTCACTATTTTCTTTTTTTTAAATTTTCATGGCAGATGCGATATTTCATTGAATCGTATACGGTAATTGTGCAATTACGCAACGATAAAAATAACACCCCTAATACGAAATAGATAACATTAAGGGGAGTCCTTAGGGTGTCATTAAGTTTACGTCAATTCCATTTTATCCATCAAAATTTTAATTAGGAATATTTTTAATTTTAAGACTATATAATTAAGTTATTTATTTAATTGGGTATATATATTTTTTTAATTAATTTAAACTGACATAATATAAAGAGAGAGTATGTTTGGTTGCCTAGCTATTTTATTTTTAATTCATTTGAATATTTTTAAGTTTCAAAAACAAAATTTTCACTTTCAGAAAAATAAAGAAATCTTCTGGAAATGACATTTTAAGTCAAAAATAGGAGTTTTAAAATTGCAGAATCCGCTTACAAAACATCCGGGATATTCCAAATGAATTTTCTGGATGTTAAGCATAAAAAAAAGTCGCAACTGAAAAATTGTCGTGTCAATTGCTTGTAAAAAATATTTTTATTTAAAATCACAGCTGCCTAGATGCAATTTTTTATTTTTAAAATAAAATTCAATGAATATGAAATGTGGGAAATAAAAAAGAAAAGAAATAACATGCAAATGTAGGGCAATAGCTTCTTAATGAGCCAAATAACAATCAGATAACGCAACATTTCGCAATTTCTTCCCACCCAGTAATATAATTAGCGGGGAGAAGCACGCGCGAACTAACCCCACACCCCACAATACAATAATCTTGTACAATTCCATCCCTTGCAAGCAACAGAAATTCATTCGGTTCAATTCCCCTAAAAATAAAAAAAAAAAAATTAAAAACTAATTATTATTTATCCAACACCCCACAAATGCACGCCACTGAAATGGTCGGGGTAATGCGGCCCCCTTTCCCCCATACAAAATATTGATCGGGGTACAGAAATGACCATTTGATGACGTCACCGTGGTCGAATCGACCGTTTTCCATTTATTTTCTCTTCAGTAGATCGAATCGCTTTATTCCTACACAACTTTCCCGCGTCTATTCATCTCAAAAAAATTATTATTTTATTATAACCGACAAATCATCTCATTCCAGATGAAAAGATGAAATGAAGAAAGAAAATCCGTACAACAAAATGGAGGTGAATGAAAAGATTAAGATAAATGAAGAAAGGGAGGTGGAAATGGAATTTCAAACGGACCTGATGATTTTAAATGAGAATTTACTTGAAAAACTCGAAACGGGGGAGTGCTTCAGACTTTCGGAGAATCAACTAGTCAAAATTCAATATGAAAATGTGAACGGCCTCATAAACACGGAATACATTGTTAATGAAGAAATGATCAACACACCGTTCATGGAAGAAATTAATTTATATGAAGAACAAGTCCCTTATAGATCTGATGAGGAGATTTTTGAAGTGGTCCACACATCAGACTTAAAATCTGAAGTAATCCAAGAGAGTCCTGTAGAATCTCCAGAAATTGATCCACAAACTTCCTTGATGAGTCCGAAAAGTGTTGAGAGAGATGAGAATCCCACCGAAACTGATTTGACGAGTCTTAACTGGTTGCATAACATCACGAATATCATGGCTGTTCCTAATTTGCCTACTCCACCGGTTAGTCCGAAGCCTAGGAAGAAACCTCATGGCCAAGAAGATTTAACTATTAATATAAATTTTTATAAAAAAAATGGGGAGAAGAAACCTCCCTTTTCATATGCGACGCTTATTTGTATGGCGATGGGGAAAAATGGGAATAAAATGACTTTAAGCGCGATCTATCATTGGATTAGGGAGAATTTTCTTTATTACCGGAAAGCACATCCCAGTTGGCAGGTAAAACGTTTTTATTTTCAATTTCATTCATTCAAATTTTGATGTCAAAAAAGCAATCAAAATGTTGAAATGTCAAAAAATTATGTCACTAAATTTCGATTTTATTTTTAATATTTTTTATTTTTTTCCGTTGCAGAATTCAATTCGTCACAATTTAAGCCTAAACAAATGTTTCGTGAAAGTAGCTCGATCGAAAGACGAACCCGGAAAAGGTGGTTTCTGGAAACTGGATCTTGAACGTTTAGAAGAATCAAGAAGATCAAAACGAAGATCAAGTTTGACAGTCCGAGTGCCTCGAAGACATCCCCAAGAAGTCCTAAAACCAATAAAAAAACCGAAACGTTACCGTCCGTCACAAAACACGGGAGAACGAAAACACAACATCCTTTCGAACATTTCTATTTGTGGGGAAACGGAAATTGAAAATTTCGATGGAAACACGAAAGAAACGAAAATTAAAAAGGAGGGAAATTCAAAAATATTAATGGAAGAAAATACGAAATTGGTGCCCAGTTCAATGCCCAATCAGAGTGTTGTCACAGAACCAATAAATCCAGTTGTGTCTGAAGATGAATTGACTGGGTTGTTACTAGCAACAAACGGTTGGGATGAATGCCAATTGGAACTCTTAGATTCCCTTTTGGACTCATTGTAACTCCTCCCCTAACCCCGCCCTCTTCATTTTAAAAAAAATTGTGATTCAGCTCAAAGGAAAAGAAAAAATGAAAAAAGTCAGCGCTCAAGGAGATAACTCTTATTGTGATTCCGATCCGTCCAGGTGTTCTCAATGCTCAAGCGCAATGCAATTTAAAGAATTTTTTTTTGAGCAAAGTATTTAACTCTTTCATATTTTAACGTACATGTTTAGAAAATCGTGGTGGGGGAAAAAGGCGCGGGATTTATCCCCTCCCCCCCCCCCCAATTTAATCTTTTACACTGGGTGGTTTGTGCCTTTTTGTGTATCACAGTGTGGAAATTATTGTGAGTAGGTTATTTGAAGGTCATTTTAGATGACCTTGAAATGAACTTGGATTAACATGTCATTTCAAGGTTAAACAAACTACCATCATATCATGCCTACCACCTCGTAAGACTCGAATACATCAAGATTTGAATATTTAGTTGTGCCAATCTAATAGATTTCTTTGCTCTAATTTTACGGAATGTATTCGGAGTCTTGCAAGATCTAACCTTAGTGAATTTAGAGCTCGAAGAAATGTTTCAACAATCACGCTCAAAAATGTTTTATGAAATTTCTATGTTATGTTGTCACATTTCTTCTTGCTCTATTTTTATCTCGTAACTCTTCCGTCCCAAAATAAATATCATAGATATTTAGTGTATAGTATTTTTATCACTCAAGTGAACTATCAGTATAGTCCGTCCAATCAAAATATTTATATTTAAGATTTTTCTATGGTGAAGATTGTATTATACACAAATTTTAACAATTTTTTCCAAAACGCATCGATTTATACATGAAAAATCACATTTTCCATGAAAAAAATTTTATTTTCTTCGAAATAACTCAACAACTACAACATTATCAGAGATGTCAAATGTCACATTGTTTAAGATGTCAATTTGTAAAAAGAAAAATTCAAATCGATGCGTTTTGTAAAATTGAGTGATCAGATCGCACATAAGAAAACAGTATTGCAGCTCAAAGCGATAAAAAAAATTCTATCACATGGTTTAATTTATTAATTTTGTACATGTAATTTTTTTTAACAACAAAAAAATCATTCATAGTTAAAATGTGAAATTTTAATAGATCTGTTTGGTTAAAAAATTAAAATTCCAAAACATTTTGGTGTAAGAATTTAAACAAAATTTCTTAAACCATTTTCAAATTGTCTGCACTAAAATATTTTCACAAAGAACTTCGTTTAATTCATAAAAAGCTTTTTAGTGACAAAAATTGCAATCGAAGTGAAGTACATTTTTAATTTTTTTATTTTTTATCAAACAGATCTGTTTATCTTACTAATTTCACTCTTTTAACTATGAAAATATAATTGTAAGTATAATTTAGTTGTCTAGTCCGTCCAATCCAAAGTATTTCTTTATAAATTTTTCAGAAATTTAAGTTTTGTGAATATAATTGGAACATTCTGTTGGGTCATTTGGGTAATTACAATTCGTTTCTAGTCCAAGCGCAATATTTTCCATGAATTTTAATTACTCAAGTGAAATGTTCCAAAAAAACAAAAAAAAAATAAATGAAATAAAGCGATGAAAATGTTTATATTCATTGTTGTAAGAATATTAAAGTGAAATAGAAGTGGTATGCTTAAATTTTTGTTATAATTACCCCAAACAAAATGAAGTCCAATTGGGAAGAGGTTGGTTCCCGCAGTAGCCAATAGGCACAGTAACACAATGATAGACTCATTTTTGATTTTTTTGAAGTTTGAATTCGATTTTAAGAGCAAAAATGTACAGCTGATGTCCTAAGAAGCTTATTTCGAACTTTCATAGATATGAATTCAGGAATATTTGTTTCTAATTAAATATCTTGGTTTTAATCTGGTCAAACCCATTTAGCGAAATCA
>JAODAH020042644.1:0-25553 GCA_027574865.2 Coproporus ventriculus | reverse complement strand
TCATCCGAAATAGCTCTTTAATTAAGCTTATTGTTGATGTATGCCAACCTATAAAAATAAAATGAATCCTGTAACCATTTTAAAACGTTAGCAGAGCTGCTAGGGGATGAGAAGGAATATTGTTACCGCCTTACTTATTTGTTCTAGTTTCAAGTTCGTTTTTGGTAATGTTCTTAAGCATTCTCACCAGGTTTTGTCTAAAATTGCTTTCAATGTACGTAATTGCAAGTTAATATGCAATTCAGACGAGAATGTTTAAAATTAAATTAGAAGATATTTAAAATGTATAAAATATTTATCTAAGAGTCTTTTTCGTAAAACTGTAGAAGGATGATGGACTGTTTTTAGAAAATCCAAGAAATGTCTTCAAATGTTGTTCCTGTAACTCTTACTGAAAGTTGGAAAAGTTGGTTATAATCAGAAGGAAATAAATAAAAAATCAAAACAAAACGCATTGGCCCAGTTACTTCAATAAAATTATATTGTTGGAGGATTTAAAATAAAAGAAATCAAATACGGCAGCGAAGATGAAATCACAAAACGGACAACATGCGCTTACCTTGACGCTAGGTAGATTTATCTTCATATTTTTAATTTCTTACTCTGATTTTATCTCTATAAAATTGAATTGATTCGGTCGTTACATGACGGAATTCCATTTTAAATAATATAATTAAATAAAACAAATGTTTTAAAAAATTGCTTAATATGCTTTACATTCTCCATTTTTATATTAATTTTCATAATTAACTTATGAATTTTGTTCATATTTTATGATTATAAAATATTTAAATAAACAAATTTTTTTGTGTATTGTATTTTTTACAAGTGTTTATTTTAATTCTTTAATTATAATTAAAAGAATTTAAAATATGGAGACATTGATTTTTAAAATGCCGTTAAATTGGTGACACAAGTTATCACTAGATGACGCTATATAGGCAGTATTCGAAGATATATTATCCTGCCAAAACTGCATTTTTTTATAATAAAATTAACCGCAAAAACAATCGTGAATAGTGGGTGTGCCAGAAAGTCCTGAACACCTAAATATTTAAGAGACGGCTCCTCTGGGAGGCTGTACCCCCCGGAGGTTTTGAAGTAGAATAAATTCCCCAGCCATCCATGACCTTTATCAAGGTCACGCCGTCAAGGTCTCCCCAAAAATTTTAAATGGAACCACCCAGTTTTTATGGCAACAATCAAAAGGATATCTAATTTGACGTCCAAAAGCCGCTAGTTTCCAGAGACCTTTAATTATCTCCTGAAGGTGAAATAGGAGAAAAGTGCTTATTTTCAAGTAAAGGCGCAGAAATTCGCCACCTCCTTATGACCTTTACCAGGGCCTCAAGTCTTGTAAAGGTCATGCCATCAAGGTCACACAAAATCACCACTTAAGCCTCTTCGCCAGCCAACGTCAAGGTACATAATCAATTCAAGAGGTTTGGGGTGCTTGTTTTTAGTGAGTCCCGTTGCCTCTCACTTTTTAGGGTGAGCATTATCTATTGCTACATTGATTACAATAAGTGTTCAAATTGGGCACCATTCACTTCTTGACAAAACGCCAAACTGTCATAAAAGCTTGAAACAGCTCTTTTTAATTATTTCTGTATCTATCATCATTTATCCATCATGATTCATCTATCTTTATCATTCATGGTTAAAGATTTTTTAAATATTCCTAGATTTAACAAAAAAATTTAAAAAATACTTTTTCCCCAATATAGTCAAGGACATGCAGAAAGGAACATGAAACTTTCTATATTTTTAGGCAAAATAAAAGTGAAGCAATATTACCAAAACAAAATTACACATTAACTCACTTTTTAAGGTACCAGACAAGCCTGAAGTAAATAAAAATACTAATAATGAAGTTGCCTATGATTAGATAGTCCACCGATGAACGTATGTTGACAATGACAAATTAAAATTTGGCACTTCTGCATTATTACAAATGCCGTAAATTTAAGGCGGGAAAAACAAATATTTCATGTCCTTTGTATATGTCCTTGCAATGTAATATCAAATATCATTATATTTGGGGAAAATCCTTAATATACTCGTTGGTACAGTTTCCTAACCCCAAAGATAAATTTTATATCAAGTGGTTTCATTCACATTACTAACCCCAAAAAGTATTAACCTAACCTCATTTAATTGAAACATCCCATCAAAATGATTGCACAGGAAATGGATGACATTTAACAATAAAAATTTTCACCTAAATCTGTGAATAATTATGGAAAAAATCTGTAAAACATAAACATGGTAGAAATTGCATAAAATGTTTGGCCGAGCTCGTGCATATTCATTTAGAATGGTTTAGTTTTTCATGGATGTAATGCAAGCAAGTGCATCAACACCCAATTTTTAGTTTTTTAAAATATCTTCAATTTATTTATTATAAAATTGCTTCAAATTTCTCATTTTATTGTTACATTAAAAGTCGAGACTTACCCATATCTTCATCCATTTCTTCTTCAGGAAGATCTGAGATTGGTGGCGGTGGAGGTAATGGAATTTTCACCCTCGGATCCCTTGTTGGTGGCGGCGTGTAAGATCTGGAAGATGACGGAGGTGTTCCTGGTGATGTAGGTACTATATCCACTCGAACACGCTTTGTAGTACTATGTGTAGATGTCTCTATTGAACGCTTACGTTTGTCTCGAACCAACACTCCAATTAAAAGAGCTGGCCTTGAATCTTCAAAACCTAAGAAAAAAAAGTTAAAATTTAGAGAAAAAAAAGCGACTGAAAATATTTATTTACCTGGACCCGAAAGTGGCAGTAGTGGATCTGGAATTGGTGTATGTCCAGCTAATGGAAGAATGTAGAAGTCTTTTATAGCTTTGGTGACAGTTTTAACAACACCAAGTCGATTTCTGCTCGACAAATAACTGTAAAGTGCTAAATACGGCATCTTCTCCTCAATATTTGTTGCTGTGAGCCTTATCACAGAAATAGTTTTACTATTGGAACTTTTCATTTTGCCTATGTAATCCCAAACAGTGTCTGGGGAAATACGTCCAACAATATCAAGAACGGGTGGTAATTGATCCCCTAAACAGTCACAATCCCCTATGAAAAATATAAATTAATAACAATAATTTCATATCGGGTCTAAAAAAAGTAAAATTACCAGACACTTCATGTGCAGTAATTGAAATTTGAGCGACATCCACCATGTTAATTGTGCCTTTCCAAATTGGTTCTGTAAATGGTTGTTGTGGCTGAGGGGGGGATTTTCCATCAAATTCACTTTCTGTTGATTCTGCTCTTCGAGCAGCTTTTTCTTTACCTAAAAATTTAATTCAAACTTGCAAGATTTAAAATGATATAAAAGAACAACAGTTTACTTGTTGATTCATCTGGATCTGTACTTCTAGGTGGCGTTGGGATGGTCACTGTTGAACTCGGTTCGTGATCACTATCACTTTCTGCATTCGGATTTGGAATAACATCTTCCTGTGGGACATGTTTCCATAATCTATCTTCCAACGGTGGTACAATATGTTTATCAACCAGTTGCTCTAAAATTTCTTTAGATCTTTTATCCAATTTTTCAGTGTTTATCGTTTTATCTTCTTTCTTATGTCTAGAAGCTTTATGGGAAGATTTACGATGCTTATCTCTACTTCTTGAACGCTTCCTCTCCCTATGTCTAGACCGGTCTCGACTTTTAGATCGTCTTTTACGATCTTTACTTGAAGATCTTCCATCCTTCCTTCTCTCTTTGCTAAAATTAAATTTATTGGTATTAAGAGAAATTTAAAAAGTTATTTATGTAAAGTTATAAAAATACAATAAAATAAAAAATATTCTCTTTGATGGTAAATATCAATAACAATACAATAGGTGTTTACATAATGTCAATTGGGATGCTTCGATTAGATTAAATAGGTTAGGCATTTTTTCTAACTGGGTTGCCAATAATACAAACACGAACACTATTTAGAGGTTATGTTATCGCTTTCATGTACTATCACCATAGGGCTTTAATGATAGAACAATTATTATGTAGATTACCAAATAGTCACAATACATCAGAAACTACTTGATAAAATTATGAGAAATATAATTTGTTTATTATTGAAAAATCTATGGAAACAATTTTTTTGAGATCTTTCACATTTGGCAATTTCAAATTTAAAAGTGGAATCTGAACGTTTCTTCAGTTTTTAAAGAACCACAACAGCAATGGATGGATGCAAAGATTTTCTGAGAAATTTTAAAGCTTTTTAGAGAAATCTGGAAAAAAATTTAATAGGAAACGTATCATAGGATCATGTGATGAAAACATAAAAAAAATTGTAAGGTTATGTAAAAACGAATGAATTTTTATAAGTTTCATCAAAGAAAATTAAAGTTTTGCCGGAGTTTTATAGTAAAGGTGAATAGAACTTAATTAAATTAAATAATTAACAACTCACCTATCTCTGTCTTTGTCTTTACTTGATCTGCTTCCATCTTTTGATCTTCCCCTATCTCTTGACTTATCCCTTCTGCTATGCTTGTTTGGTGCTTTTTTTTCTTTATCTTTTTCTTCTTCTTTTTCCACGGAAGTACTATCAGCACCTAATCCGGATATAACTTCAGTAACTTGATCTTTCGGGCGATCATCTTCAAAAACTTGCTCCCCTTTATGCGTTTTGAACACATATTGCCGATTACAATTCAATAATTCCAATTCGGATTTTTTAATCATATCCAATTGATGTTTCGTTTCTCTTTCCCTCCACAAAGCCAATTCTTGACTTGCAAGATCATCGTGAGATAAACGAACTAATTGATACGCATTTATCCCTTTCTCGCATATTTTCCTCCATAATGTTTGATTTTTCGGATCTTTTATATTAAATATTAAACTTCGGTATTTTGTTCGATATTTTTGACCTGTATCTCCAAAACATTTGTAAAGTTGAGACTCAATTTCATTCGATATACTTCTTAACTACAAACAGAAATTTTTAAGTTTCATAATTTCAAACAACAATCTAAATTTAAACCTAATCTAACCTTAACTAACCTAACCTATAAAATTAGTTTATCTTGGAAGAATGCATATATGTATATTATGGTAAACTATTAATTTTAGAAGAAAAATGTTTATATACAAAATGATAGGAAATTTGTAAAAATAAAAAAGTAAAAATGGAAAAAAGCAGAAAAAAAATCTTCAATGGAACTAGAATCAAAGTCGAATGATCTTCGTTTTATTTCAAAAATTAAGGTTAAAGGAAATAAGAAAAAAAATTAAAGGCCAGAAAAAATGAAGAAATTAAAAAAAAAAAATGAAAAAAAATTTGGAAAATATCGAAAATGTGGATATAAAAATGGAAATTGTAAAAATTCAATTTTAAATTTAAAAATTCTAAAAAAAAAAAAAATATTTGTAAACTAAAAAAAAAATAATTACAATAAAAATTTCTATCTCTTGTTTTGCATCATTTCCCAAGTAAAAATTGAAATTTTCCAACTAGAAAGCGAAATTTTCCAAGTAAAAATTGAAGATTTCCAAGAAAAATTGAACATTTTCCAAGTAAAAATGGAAATTTTCTAAGTAAAAATGAAAACTTTTCAAGTAAAAATGAAAATTTCCAAGTGAAAACGAAAATATTCCAAGTGAAAATTGAAATTTTCCAAGTAAAATTTTTTTAAACTAAGTATATAACAAAGTTAAATATCAATTTGCATAACGTTCAGGTAAATGCTACATAACCTAAAAATTATTCTTTTGCACTTGATTGAAAATCTCCAAATTTAAATTTAAAAATCAATTGATAAATAAATTATCCCTAGGCGTCGCCTCTTATTAAATATTTTTTAGTGAATATAATAGTGATAATTAAAAAAATTAAAATTAAATACAACAGTTGTAATATGGAGGTTATGTAGCATTTATCATCATTTATTAAGTAGAGATAATGAAACAGATGTTGATTTGCTCGTTCCACAAATACGCATGCTTCCAAGAAATAATTTTACTACTTAATAAAACAAAAAGGTTTGTAATTATTTTATTAACAACAGGAATCATCCACAAAACGATTAAAAATTAGAAATCATACCTCATCATCGGATAATTTCAGATCTTCAGAACTGTGTAAGCGATTGTATAATTGTTCAAAGAAAGTTTTCTTAACAGTTTCTCTCAAATTTTCTTGTTTGGGCTGTGAATTCACTTCAGCTTGTCTGGATTTTGGTGTTTTTTGAGGTATTGGTCGTTCTTTCTCTTTAGTAACCGGTGTTGTAGAAATTTTCGTTTGGACCAACTTTGGTTTTACAGGTGTTGAAGTCAAAATTGGTTTTGAAGTTATTGGTAAAATTTTGGTTTTATTTTGCGATTGATTTAATGAAATTTGTTTAGTGATTACTTTAAGATTAGTTATCTAAAATAAAAAAATGGATTTTTAGTATTTGTAGGTTATGTAATTAAAAATTTTTACCTTTCGACCTGATTTTGGAATAATCGCAGTTTCCTTAGGACTATGAGGCAAAACTCCAATGTTTATTCCTTTCTTTTGTACAGCTAATGAAACTCCTTCATTACTACTACTTTTTACTATTTTTAATTTGGATTGTGTTAAAGTTTCGGGCTAAAATATATATAAAAAAAAAAAAAAAATCAATAGATAATTTTTTTTTATCAAGTACAAAATGCTAACCTTTGACTTTATCGAAGCACTTTGGATGACATTTGTAGTTGAACGAACAACTTCATAAGAAGGATTTTCTTGTAACCATTTTTCTAAATTAGCAGCACTGGGAGCATTATTTCCAGATAATAATTTTCCGGTTTTTCTATCAAAAACAACAGTCTGAAATAAAATAAAAGTGAAAAAATTTTGGTTTAAGCTTATTTTAAAAAAATTACTTTCTCCACTCCCTGTGCATGTTTCAGTATACAAGCGTCACTACAATAAATTGAACTGTTTCTAGAAGGTTTCCCACAAACAATACATGCAGGTGTAATTATTAATTTTTCTCCAGATTTTGAAGAACAAGAAGAAGATGAAGAAGCAATAGACACACAACTTTTGGATAGTTTCTTAGATGATGTACCACCACTATCTGTAGATGTTCGAGAAGCTTTTCGGATCCTTCTTGCAGCAGCTTTTGGTCTTTTTAAAGATCCATCCTAAAATAATATGTTTATTTATTTTCTAAATAAATATAGAAAAAGTTACAAATAAATTTATTGTTAAGACAAAAATATACAAATTAAAGTGGATTAATTAAATTTTTGGGGTTATCGAGTGATTATAAAGCGATTTTGGAAGTTATCGAGTGATTATAAAGCGATTTTTAAGGTTATCAACTTCGATTTTTCAATTTTTTCAATTTGAATTCTTCAATTCTTCCGACTTTCTGACTTTAAACTCCAACTTTTTCGACTTTCCAATTTGTAATATTCAACGTTTCCTAATTTCCGACTAGAAATTTTCAATATCTCCGACTTTCCAACATGAAATTTTCAATATCTCTGACTTTCCAACATGAAATTTTCAATTTTTCCAGATATTCGAATTAAAATTTTCAAATTTCCAACTTTAAATATTAATTTTTCGACTTTTCAATATTTTCGACTTGAGTTTTTCAATTTTTTCGACTTTATGACATGAAATTTTTAAATTTTCCGATTTTCCAACTTGAAATTTTCATTTTTTTTCGATTTTTCGATTTGAATTTTTTTAATCTTCTAACTTTCCAACTTGAAATTTTCAAATTTTTCGACTTTCCAACTTGAAATTTTAATTTGTTCGATTTTTCGACTTGTAATTTTAAATATTTTGAACTTTCCGACTTGAAATTTTCAATTTTTCGGACTTCAAAAAGTGGAATTTAATGTTTTTCAATTCTCCGACATCGAAAATAATATAATAATAATAAATTTTCTCACTTCCCACCTAGAAATTTTCAATTTTTCCCACTTTATGATCCAATTTTTTCCGACTTGAAATTTTTAACTTTTCCTACTTTCCCACATGAAATTTCCAATTTTTCCTACTTTCCACCTAGAAGTTTTCAATTTTTCCCACTTCCTGGCATGAAATTTCCAATTTTTTTCGACTTTCCTACTTGAAAATTTCAATTTTTCCCACTTTCCACCTAGAAGTTTTCAATTTTTCTGATTTCCCGACATGAAATTTTCAATCTTTCCGACTTCTTTTGAGTTTGCAGCAAGGTGCGACGGGTCAGCTAGTTTATAATAAAAAATAAAGTTTTTATGCAGAACCTACATTGCCTTATTTTGTTCAGAACAAGAAAAAAGTACACAAAGTAGCATACAAGAAAACACTTCTACCTTACGCGTTATGTGGCAAATGACCAGGAGAGCAGAATGTAAAGCATTCCGCAAGGAAAACCGCCAGTGAAGGGAGCATGAGACGTGACTAGTAAAAACGACATGAGCATGGGAAGTGACCCATTTAGATTCTCTCGCTGCTCACAACCCCAGAAGTAGGCTAAGTGTAAATGAGGTAATTAGATTTGTATTTGGATCTTGGGCCAATTTAAAATGTTAATGATAGTTTATTGATAAGAACTGCATAATTAACTTCACTCTTAGGTTAGGTATGACCTAACCTAAATTTGGTTAGTTTTAATAAGTTGGTGCCACAGTTTCATTTCCTTAAAATTGCAGCGCAATTGTAGGCAGAGTGGAAATTATGTATCATCAAAACCCGTAATGGTTCAGATTATGCAAGAATTTTTTTATAAAATGTTATTCATGGAAAAACTCTGTTTGTTAATCAGCAGCATGGTGCGGAGATGATGTATAATAAAAACGCTTAATGGTTTAGAGTGTCAAGATGGGGTATGACCTCTGTAGCATTTAAAACTATTCTGTGCATAATGCGCTTTATAAATTGACAATGAGGGTGATGAATGTTAATAATTTTCTCTTTTCCACAGCATTCTATTTTTAGAACATTTTTCAATGCAGAGAGCGTACAGCCACCTTATCTATTTTAGTTCATGTTAAAAATAAGTTAAAATAAAACATTTCAAGTATAAATTGCGGAATTGTACTGGATAGAAAAAAAAGATTTAAGAATTTTAAGGCGGTTAGACATTAAAAGCAAAGGCAAACTACAACCAACTGAGGCATACCCTCACCTTGCCTCAGCCTGTTTTAAAAGGACTATTGACCTGCACCTCATGGTTTATGAGCTGTGCCTCGCACTGATTTAAATTTTTAGCTTTGTTGGAATGCTTCTGAAGCAGAATTAAAATGCGCGTCTGAACCGAGCGCGCACGTATGTAATGCACTTAGTGTTGCCAGGTGCCGCAAAGAAAAATTGCAAATCATTAAAAAATTTAATAACACAAATATGGGAATCACAGCACTACATATGATGCAACCCGTTTATTGCAAGTATCTATGCTGTCTAGTAAAATTGTAAAATTTCTTTTTTTATACATAATCGAGAAGAAATAACTTCTTAAGGGTCTCATTAATAATCAATCATGAATGAATACAATTACTTTGGCATAAATATTAATTATTAGAATATAATTTGCCTAACCTTGGAATAAATGCCCGACAGACAGACAGACTTACTTTACAATAAACACAAATCCATTCCTTTCCTTGTTGTTCCATCAAATGACCCATTGCTTTTGTGACATTTACACATTTACCATGATACCATTCTTCACAAGTGTCACAACAAATCATGAATCTATTATTGTGCGGTTGATTGCAAATGCACCATAATTTATTTGGATCATCTTCCGACTCATCTTCATCATCCTCATCCTCAGAAGAGTCCAATTCATTTCCCGACACATGTTCTTCATCCAACGGTTTCTTTGGTCTAAATATAATATCCAAGAAATTAGGTATATGAAACTAAATTTGATTGTAAAAACTTACTTTGGTTGGCTTGGTGGAGTAGTGCTCTGTTTCCTTTTATTACGACTTCTAGTTGTTGGTCGTTCCGGAGGGGGGATATGTACAATACGTCCATCCGGGCGGATGATTTGTGTACCTTGTTTCAAAGTATCATCAAGGTCCGAAGTATTTGCTACCAACTAAAAAAAAATTTTCATTATATCAACTCGACAGTTAATAATTTAAAATTAGGATATAATTAACTGCTTTTCTTTATATCAAAAATTAGATTATTGTCATACGTGTTATTATTGTTCAATTACCAACAAAATATTTAATCAAATAAAAAATGAGGTTATGATTGATGTTAGTTGTCAACATGAACCTAACCTTTAACTGATATATCTGCAATCAGAACAGAATTTATTAGTACACTCACAAATTTTATGTACCCTTAGACAATTAGAAGTACCAACAATTCAAAATGAAATTATTGTCGCGCATAGAAAATATAGTTTGCAATATATATAGTCTATGTATATAACTTGATAATCTAGATTAATGGGTTATTCTGTTTTAAATTGTTGGCTTGTGAGGTAATTAATAAAAACTATCTAGTTTGTAATTATATGAGTTAAAGGTCCCTAAACGTAACTTGACAATAATAAAAGAGACCTTGTTAAAAATCAGAAAGTTGGTTGACTTTTTCAGGTTAGGTTTTATAGAAATGATTAATTTATACTCAGTTTAACGCAGTAATGATATAACAATTTTATTTTGTGTATAAAAGAAAAACAGCTAATAACATAGAGAATAATAAGTGAAATTACATAACATAAAGAAAAGGTGACCTAAAGATATATCAAATGTAAAAAATGCACAAATTGAATGTTTTCAAATTATTGTCTAGAAAAATATTTATATTTTGATGACATCTTGACATTTATTATTTGTACTCCCTTTATTTTATTTCTCATTTTTAAGGGCCAATTCAGACACACAACACAACGGAATCTGCGGTGTTTGGGAACTGCACAGTTGAATCTGTACGGAGGCAGGTAGCATGTGGATTTGCAAAAAGTACACTTATATACATTATTCAGTCCAAATATTGCTTACGCGTTTTATCTCGAGTAGAGCGCTTTTAATGGGGTCCATACACGGTACGATTTACAACACGATTTATTGTACAGTATGAGAATGAAAGACATATGAATGTATGGTACATGGAGATTTTGTATAGATACTACTGTACAGTATAGAAATTTCGCGACAATAAAAAAGTTTCACACATGATACAAATGACGTTTATACGTTATCCTTCATTCTCACTCTGTGCTAGAATGTACAAGGTGGTCTCGGGACGTTTTACTCTCAGGTTGCCTCGGTAAGCGTATGCTGCTAGCACAACGGACAGTAATGGAACCATGCCAATTGTCGATATGAATGCCAACATAACCGCTAATGTAAATAAGTTCCCCGCAGTTGAACAGTGCGGTTTTAGTCATGCCTACTTTTTTTAGTGTCGTCACTGCCATTTTTCTTAATTCTTATTCATAGTAAGCCCGTACTTTTCTTTTGAAGGGAGTACAAAAAACAATGTCAAACAATGTACTTTTGGAATACGAATACAGAAAAAGGAGTGAAAAATGATTGATTGGTCACCTTAATAAAAGAAATATTTCTTAAAATATTACCTGTGTGCTTAGATTTGTATTAACATTTTCTAAATTGGGTGAAACTAAACTGTCTCCTCCTATACTTTGCTGAATATTAGCATCTAAAACTAAATTTCCTTCATTAATTGATTTATCAATAGCATTTTGTAAATCGGTATTTTCAACAAGAGATTGTGCAACTTGATATAGAATATCTTCTGAGATCATATCTGTACTTATGTTATCTAGTAGGCTTTGGTCTATATCCAATCCACCAGAATCGAGCCCCATTTGATTGCTTTGGTCATCAGTTCCGATTGTAGAATCAGGAATTACCAAATTGGAAGTGAAAGTTTTTGTATTTTCATTTTGTATAATTGCTCTTATATCTTCCGCACTGGGTAAAGGTTCCAATTGATCTTCTGATGCGGCGGATTCATTAGAATTGTTTAGAGCCTCATTAAATTCTTGTACTATAACTTGGTCATTCCCATCTTTTCCAGTTTTTAAGTCACCGCTGATTCTTCGATCGGTTTGTTTCTTATTACCCAAACTTAACCGGCGCATTTTTTCCGGACAATTCTCCAAATTTTTATTTTCTGTACTCGCCCTTTTCGATTTATTATCTAAATTACTTGATTTAGAACGATTTTCAGGTGTAATTTTAGCAGGTTTGAAATTAGATTGTTTATCGGTAGGGACTTCTTTACCACCCCCCACCCTTCGAATAATATCAGGAGCAGAAAATAAAGCAAAATCATCCGGTATAGGTTTAGGGGTTTTCTTTTCTTTCTTAATAACAGGCTTCTTTTCAACAAATTTTGGTTCTTCTACAGACATCGTTTCAGATTTCGGAATTTCCGTCTCCATTTTTTCAATACTTCTATTTCTCGATTTGGCTTTCTCCATTTTAACTCTAGATTCAGATTTTTTACGAGTTCGTAGTTTCCTTTGTGGCTTTTTTTTCAATTCTTCTTCAATTTCGAAATCGGAATCGTCATCTTCATTTAAATACTCGTCATCTTCCATTTCATCATATTCTTCATCTAAAACATCATCTTCATTCGATTTATTCTTTACCTTTTCTTCTTCTTCTTCTGTAATCCTAGAACTTTCGACTAATTTCAAAGATGTTTTTGGACTAGTCACTTTTTGATTTTCGGCCAATTGTTTGGGTTTCTTAAAAATCGGTTCGCTAGGTTTTTCTATTAATAAACCGGTACTGATCATCTTTGCTTTTTGTTTGTTATTTACAAATATTGTTTGCTTTTTTCCTTTAACAATTTTTGTAATTTTGGTTAATGGTTCAGAATGAGTTTGGGGTGTTAAACCGCCCGTTTCCAAAAGAGACAGAGTTTGAGCTAACTCATCTTCTGCAATGTCCATCTGTCTTCTACGTTGAGAAGGAGAAGTGAATGGTGTGTAATCGTGGTCCATACGGATATTTCTTAAAGTCCTTTGCATTTCTCTCATTTCATCCGTATCTAGAACAAAAATAAACAAGTTTTATTGCTGAGAGGGAATGACAAAGAGATTTAGAGTTGCTTTTATAGAAGGTGAAGTTAAAATTCCGGAGGTTTTTGCATTTTAATCTATTTGTGTTAATTCGAAAATTCAAGAGAGTAACCAACGAACCGCCTATAGATTCGCATACAAATCACAATGTGTATGTATCTAGGGTACAACCATCTCCCTCCCATTCATTATATCTCAATATCTCCCATCTTTTTTCTATTTTAATGATGTGATGATGACAGAGGAATCATGATGGATACAAGATAAGGTATGAATGGTCAGAAATGTGTAAAATCAAAAGAATGATGATGAATAATGATAGATAGATGACAAAATCGTTAAAATTTTGAAAATCGTCCGTAAAAAAGAAATAGATTCTACTTAAAAAGATTCGATTCCTTCTTTTTTAATAGTAAAAAGTGGTCCGCTGAATTCAAACATGGTCAAAAATCCAATCAAGATGATGAATGTTCAGGACACTCAAAAACCGTTACGACCAATGAAATCATCTTAAAAATCCATAATACCACATTGAATGATCATCAATTGTAAATATGTGAGCTTGCTGATATTGTAAACATCTCAATAAACTGCGCCTATTATATTTTACATGATGTTTTGAGTATGAAAAAGCTTTCTGCTTGATGGGTTCCGCACTTGTTAACATCCTCCTTATAAAGAAAATATTTAAAAATATAGTTTTGAGTGGTGACATATTAATATATGGGACACCATGAATTTGTTAAGCGTTTCTTTAAAATTAAAATTTTTTTTAGGTTTATAACCTCAAAAATAAAGTTTTCAATTGAAATTTTCTTTTACCTTTTGGACATCTTGGTAAGATGTTATGCTGGCTTAAAATAGATTGGAAAATCACATTTCTTCATCCTCAGTGCTTGATTTTCTAACATGAAAGTCTAATCACTACTTTTTTTTTTAAATACTTTTTTTCATGTCAAATTTATTTTTTTGACACTTTAGAGATGTGTTCAAAAAAAATAAAAATAAAAATATTTTAAATTATGCACCAACATATGCGATTGGCACCATTGCGTTGTACAAAACTTCTTTAGTAAACACATGTTCTTGAATTGCTGATATCTTGTGTTTAGTGTTTGTGATATTTTTATTTGAGTGCAAAGTATTTAAAAATGTAAAATTTTACGTTTCTAAAAAATTTCTTTGTTTCTTATATTTTTATGTCATTTCATTCGGTAAAGTGCTAAGTAGTTAGTCTTCAAAAATTAATAACTATCCAGTTAAAAATATATCGGAAATTAAAATCACATGGCAAGACATTTTGTAATACTTCTTGAAACAAATTAATTAGCACAGATCGTAAATCTCAAATAGATGCTCATTGCAATTTAAGTAAGTAGATAATTAGTTTTATTGTATTTTTTGTATTCTTCATATATTTAAAATATAATTTATATTAATTTTTGAATATTTTATTTTATTTTGCTCCTCTACTGATTTGTTTATATTTTTTCAAATTTTTACTGCGGATTCTTGTTGAAAGATATAGAAGGAAATGTACAAAAATGTGGTCAAATCAATTTTCTTTACCCAATTTGAGTTTGAGGTTATGTACCAGGGAGATACGACTGGAAGTTACAGAAAATGAGTAACATTTAAAAAAAAATTGTTAGATGAAAGAAAATTTGAATGGAATAAATAAAAATCCTCGAGAATACTACACAAATATTATTTTGCAACAGATATGTGAAAAAATCCACAGCAAGAGATCAGAATTGTGGCGAGAAAACTCATGCATCACGAATATGTGACTACAAACTCAATTTTGTGTTAGATATCAGACGATTGTAGATCTCCTATATACCCTTACTCTCCAGACCTGGCTGTTTGAGATATTTCCTTATATCTAAAATTAAAATCCGTGCTGAAAGGACTGCGTTTTCAGATTATTGATTACAAAATAATAATAATAATAAACAGAAGCCACATAAAAAAATGCAAATAAAAATGAATGAAGGCAGAAAAATAAATAATGGCATTCTGGCAACTGGTGAAAATGTAGATAAAGAAAAATTAAAGAAAGTTTTTTAGAATCTTTTTAGTTTTCAATATTATTACTTGTAAAATAGATACTATGAGAAATGGGGAATATCTTCCACTACTTTCGGAAAAAAAACTCTTCAATTTATGTTTGCATGTCCTTTCCTTTTTAATAGTCTGCAAAATAATATTGAGTAGTAGGCAAGTCTCCTTTCAAACGGAACACAAAATTTCAAGACACCCAGCAACAGTATTTGGACAGAGACACTAATCAGACATCGAGTATCTTTTACGTCATAGACTCCACCGTTCCATCTTTTCTCAAAATCGCAGTGCAAATATCGTAATATTCATGCAGGCATAAAACATTAAAATTTGTTTTTTTTTCTCGGGGGCTGTCTTCCTTACGGATCCGGATACTCTTCAGCCTACATAGTCTTATTGACTAACCTCTTGTGCCACTACTTCAACATTTAACTTTGATATGACCCTATGCACACTGAGATATAGGTCCTTCAAAAGTTCCGTCATTTAGAACTCATTTTCCCTGTTCCAAATATGAGTTACCTTTTACCAACCAGCGCATTGCAACTGCATAGAATATACAGGGCAGTTTGTGGAGCTGTACCACACAGTCGACAACTGGTGTTGCCGTTGTGCAAACTAATTCTCTTTAGATGCCTCCTAACAGTCATGTGGCCTACCAGGAGAAATACTGTTATTTTCAGCTGCACCCTACTTAATGTCAGTAGTTCTGCAGTGTGATTAGAGTCAGGTCCCTTTATGCTGGCCTTACTGTAATTCAGGCCTTGTCTGTTTAGCCAGTATTCCTTGTATTTATAATAAATTCAATCGTTGACTGCTAGATGACTCAATTTTTTCATGCTACCCAAGGCAGGTTCAGGTCCTATGAACCTCATAGAGGCTCCCTGCCTCGCTGGCTCATCGGCTTTTACATTGTTCTCAATGCCAGAGTGACCTGTAGTCCAGGCAAGTGTGACCTTGTTCTCTCCGGCCAGATCATTGAGTGTCTCAAAACATTCCATTACTATTTTGTAGTCTTCTGACTCAGCAGAGCCTTCAGAGCCACCTGGCTGTCAGACATGATCTGACCTCATTTACATTAGAGGCACTCTTATGTCTACTAGACATCTTGTGTGTAGTGTGTCCGCTTTCATGCTGATTGGTGATATCTGCAGCCTGTGGAGGGCCACTCTTACCTCTCCCACTTATGAAAATATGTAGTTTTGTGAGGTCAAATAGCGTCTCCATTGCAGCAGTGGATGTCATTCTCATTACCCCAATTATGCTAAGACAGGCAAGTCTTTGAAGCTTGGCTAGTCTTTGTATGGTAATGTTTTGTGTGACCTTTGGCTACAACACCAGGGCAGCATATGTGATTGCAGACCTGACCACTCTAGCATAAAGTCAGTATACCATCCCTAGTCTGAGCCCCATTGTCTGTCATACATTCATCTAATCACTGCAAGGGTAATTTCCAACTTGTGTATGGTTTTTGAAATATGTTGGTTGCAGGTTAGTTGGGAGTCAAATATTACTCCCAGGTTCTTTACCTCCTCCGACATTTCCAATTTGCTACCATTCAGCAAGAGAGGTTCTAAACTCTTTAGCTTCCTTCTGCATGTAAAAGGTAAATTTCTGATTAATTTACTGGAAGATTTGGCAGCGTAAATTTGTAGTTAAATCACTAAAAAATCTTTTGCTGTGACATACTAGACATATATCAGCAATTTGATCCCAGATCATAGATACTCCAATATGCATATGATAATTGCTGGTGTCCCATGCAAAAGATCTTGAATCTTCTATCTAGCACTTACAATCCTTATCCTTTACCGCCATATATTGAGAAGTTCACCCAGTATTCAACTCAACTGAGTAAACAACATTACCAACTAATTCATGCAAATACTTGGGCGTGATTATCGATAAGAAACTTTCCTTCCAACTTCACACTCAATCCATAAAATCCAAATGGACATATAAAGTACCGCCATTCAATGCGTGGACTAATAAAAACGCCCGTACAAGCGCGGGTTCTTTAAATGCTGCTTTGTCATTGGTTAAATTCAAATCGCGCCCAAAAATGCCGAGTCTGTTTCAAGCGTACGCATTCATTAGTTATGTCTCATTTGAATTTCGTTGTTTTCTGTGATTACCTGCCTTCTTCTTGCCTTAGATAAAATTTACGGTACATTTAAGTTTCTTAATGTTTTTTATGTAAAATATATTAAAATAAATAAAATGTTAAATGAAGATTGTTTTCATGAAATAAGTGAGGTTATGTTGCGCTAGTGTAATTTGGGCTTTCAGTTAGTAAATGAAGTGCAAGAACTTCTCCCACTTTTTTTTATTACTCCAGGCTTTGGCAGTACTTTAGAGCAAAACACTTCAGCACTTTGACCTATAGAAGAGAAGGTATATCCATGGTAACTGTTACGCATATGTACAAATCCATCTGTAGACCTCTCCTAGATTATGCATCAATCCTATTCACAATGCCTTAAAGAGTCATGAAACAACCTATATATAGCTGAGTGCAAATCGCTGAGAACTATAACAAAAATTTGACATCCAAACAATCCCCTGCATAATATTTGCAATAAAGCCCTATATGAATTAACCCAACTCATGTCTCATCCTAAACTTCATAGACTACTAATGCATAAATGCCGCGACAAAACTATAAATATAAAAACAATATGTAAGCTAACAATGTATCACTTAAGCTTTAAAAAAAATTTGACACGCAACCTAAATTCTGCAGCTTCAGCATATAATATTCTAGTTATTATATTCGAGAGATTCCTAATACTCCAGCAGAAAAGATGAATATTCTAAAGTCTAAGATTTCAATGAAACTTTTTGTAAATACAGAAATTTTGCAAATTATTTCTAAATTAGGAAATGTAAGTAGTGCCAATTAGTTACTTACCTTTGAAGCAAAATATATTCTCCAAATTATCTCAAGTCCAATTTAAAATCCTAAATGAAATTCTCTCAACTTTTTTTTTTGTAGAAAAATATTTGATGGCACACACAAAAATAAAATAAAAATCTTATTCTTATCATATTTTGACTTTTTGGAGTTTTTAAAGAAATTTCCCTAAGTTTTCCAGTTTTCAAGAATTCTTTTTTAATTTTCCATTAAAAAAATCACTAAAAATTACCAAATATCTTTTAATTTTAAGTGACTTTTTAAAATTATTACGTTCTAAAAAAAATTTGTACATTTTGAGATTAAATTAAAAAAAAAAAATGGAGAAATTGAAAAATTTGAAAAATAGAAAATTTTAAAAATTTACAAATTAAATTGTAAGGAATTAAAAACTCAACCGGTTGAGAGCATTACCAAAACAAATTTGAAAATAGAGCAAATAAGTAAGACAGAAATAATATTCTTTCTCATCTCCTACTCTCTGCTAACGTTTTTATTTTTATAGGTTGGTATACATCAACAACAAGCTTCGTTACTTTGCTATTGAGTGGATGACGGATAACATAACTTTGCAGCCATCTAGATCATTATTACAAAAAAATTATTTAGTAAAAATCGCATAGGCGGACTCTTTGTACAGGTCCAAGATTTTTTATTTTTAATTTTATCCGAAAATTTGTATTTAAATCTCAGAAGTAGTAGAAGTGAGAAAAAATTAAAAAATTGGAAGTAAAAAAAAATCAAAATCTGGAAAATCAAAAGAAATAAAATTGTGAAACAGGAAAAATCTAAAAATCTAAACATGAATCTTTGAAAGGTTGGAAATTTGAAAAACAAAAAAGAAAAATTCAAGAATAAAAAATTAACAATTTTGTATTGTAAAAGTTTCTGTTTCCTAATTTTTAATTTCAAAGATTTCCATTTGTTAATTTTCTAAAATTTTACATTTTGGGTTTCCTCATTTACATTTTTCAATGTTAGAAAAGTTAACAAAGAAATTGAGAAAATAAAAAAAAAGTTAATAAAGCAACTAGAAAAGAAATCAAGAGAAGTTAACATGAAATAAATCCGGAACAAATAAAAAAAAAAAAAAAAACTGGAAAAACTTTAAAGATGCTTAAGCTGAAGTCTTAAAGAACCATTATCATATAATTAATTTTTACTTTGTTGGCAACACTGCCCATGGTAGATATATAACACAAAATGATAATGCAAAATGATATCAAGTGTTGTTTCCATCAATACATTCATTCAATATTATAAATGTATTGATACTGTATTGACATAACATCATTAAAAATGTTAATATACAAAACAATTTAATTAGAATTTGAAATTATTTCAAGAGAATTGTAAATATTAAGAATGCCAACATCGACACCTAAAATTCTTGCCTCCTCGCATTTTATTTTAACATAAATTTTTCTTTTTATCTAACGAATATTTAATTAAGTAATTCCAATGAAAAAATAAAAACAATACATAGTTTTACAATACAAAAATAAAATATACAACGCTTATAAACAAATTACTTAACATTTTCAAGAATAAAGATGAGATTACAAGTTTAAGGGTGGATCTGGATTTGTTTTATCAGTAAACGGTTTCTCTCTTTGTTTCAATTTTTGTGTACTCTTATCTGTGTGCGATGTAGAAAATACTGAACACTCACCTTCTTCATCTTCAATTTCTTCATTTGAATTAATGTATGTTAAAGTGTCTAGGGTAAGATTCACCTTTCCTGGTTCAACATTCTTCATTTTCATTAAATTTATATCAACACTGGATCTAGAACCTACAATGAAAATTTTTTTGACAGTTTTCACAATAATAAACTTATGTTGCTACTAGTAATACAACATCTACTTAATAAATAAAACTTATTTATTCAATTTACAATATACAGGGGTGGAATATATTAAATTCACATTTTATTTATTATGAACTAGCCGACCTGTCGCGCGTTGCTGCGATCTCAAAAAATAAGTCAAAAATTAAAAATTCAAGTCGTAAAATCGTAAAGATTGAAAAATTTAAGTCGGAAAATTGAAATTTAAAATAGAAAATTTCTAGTCGGAAAATTTTGAAGTCGGAAAGTCGAAAAAAAAAATGAAAAACTCATGTCGATAACCTGTAAAATCGATGATTTTCAGAGAATTTTCAAGAAATCTTTGATGATTTTTAACGATTTTAGACGATTTTCAATGAATTTTCGACCTTAAAGAACTTTATTTGACCTTGAAAACCTTGATATGATCTTGAAAATTTTGGTTTGACCTTGACTGATAAGGTAGTTTGTGTATACATGCGCGCCACCCATCGTAGGATGGATGTACTATGCCAGAAACTTTCGCGGGAATGTACTCAATAACATCGGATAAATGGTGTATAGTAATGCATAAAGGACAACCAAAAAAACAAACAACATATACTATATATATATACATTTTTCAGTTTGCGCGCTCTAGCGGCGAAACGATACACCATGGCAAAAAAAAGTCATTCGACAAGAAAGTTGGTAAACTTTTCAATCTTTAAGTTTGTCCTGTTGTATTTTTTTGTGAAATTAGTTTAGCCGGAAAACGCGAAAAACGTCAAAAATCAACATAATAAAAAATAAAAGACTGTGTTACCAGATCCTCTCATTTTTTATGAATGGTTAAAAAACAAAAAAATCCAACTTGAAGAAGAAAATTGGAAGGGAAGGGGCCTTCAAATGACCGAATCATCCACTGAATCTGGATCCTTTTTGAATCACATTTGTGAATCAGCCAGCGAAAGGGAATTACAGTTTGACTCAGTTAAAAAGGGGCTAAAACTTGGGTGATGAGACTAAACCAACTAAGACTTAAGATCCTAGAAGAGAGGTTAGTCAAATTCAGTGGTTACCAAAGAAGAAAAATGATGCATTGATGGAAGCACCAATGTTTGGATGCCAGAAAACAAAACAATTTTTGGATCGCAAGAAAATCATGTCCTGAACTAATAAAATTCAATTTTTTCAGCTCGGAGAATCACAGTTTTTTCTTCTCTTTTCAGATCCAGATATACTTCAGACTATACAGTTTTATTGAGTAATCGCTTGTATCAGGAGATGCAGATTATTCAAAAGTTTTACCTGTTCCAAATATGAGCTGTCTTCTACCATCAAGAGCATCAAAACTACTCAGTATATGCATTGCATATTCCGGTACAGAGCCTACAGCTGGTAGAGATGTCAATTGTTGTTATTTTAAAAAAAATTTCATCAAAATCCAATGGGTAGTTAACGAGATAAAAATTCCTGACTTAATTGGTGAATTCTTCTACTCAAAACTGAGCATACCAATTTTGATGCAATTTTTTATACTCCTACATATGAGTACTGTATCCATCTCAAAAATATTTCATCAAGATCCAATGATCAGTTTACAAGATAAAAATTCTTGAGCAAATTGACTATTTCGTCACTTCAAAAATATGTTTCTTGTTCGGTTAAATGACATGATTTTTTTGTAATATTCAAGGCAGGTTTTGGTCACACAAATGGCATAGAACCTCCCTACCTCGATAACTTTTTCATTAACGTTCATGCTGGAGTTCAGACAAGTGTTCTCTTATTTTAACCAGTTAATTGAGTTTTTCAAATGTTACTAACACTGAGTACCATTTTGTATGTCAAAAATAAGGTTAAGTCGACTTATTTGAATTGAAACTATTTATTAAACAACGATTTAAAAATAAGAAATGAAACCTGTTGTTTATTAATTAGAAAAGCATTATTAAAATATTAAAAAAAATTTAACTTACTTAATATGGTTTTAACAATTTCCTTATCTGGAGAAACAACACCGTCAGCACCAACAATTAGAGTTATAGCATCATCATTATCCGGCTCTGTTATTTTAAACACACTGCTTGACATATTCGTTGTCATTCCACGCTATAAATTCAATTAAGATTTAAAGGTTTAAATTAATGTGGGGTAAGTTTTAAATAGTGTAAGGCACTTTTATAATCGATTTGATTGAATCAGGTGTTTTGAAAGAAAAATTACGTTAGAAACAAACATCAAAATAAAAGAAATTTATATATAAAAACATATAACAGTAAATTACATAAAGGAATGCGATGTATAAATACTCGTTACTGCTTATTAGTTGCGTTCCAAATAAAACTATCGAAGGAATATCTTGAACAGGTCGATTTGTTTAGTTCTACAAAAATGCCTTGAACACTACTCATTCAGAAGGGAAGGTTGTTTTTATATCCGGGATGTTGAGGGAACCAAATGTTTCTACCTAAAAGGGTTGGAGATATGTTTATTCGATCAGTGTTGAAATTTGCCCGCCTTTATTTATGTTTTATGATATACGGTGGAAGGCGAGGTGAGGTCTTATAATCAATTGCACTTGTGTTTGTTTATCGATTCACTTTTGCGTCACTTTATTGTTTGTGGCACTGCACTGAGTTTATTCTCGCATTTCACACACACATTATGATATTAACATATTTTAGAGTTAACGGAGTTAACTATTCCTTTTTAGATAATCGTCATAATATTCAGAAATAGATACGCGACCATCTTGGCTTACCCTTGCTCCGTTGATAGCACTAAGCACGCCGAAAAGTAATCAAAAAACGTCAATGACGCTACTGATGTCGTTGCCTGTATTACCGATCTTTCTAAGTGTTGTTCATATAAGATTGAAAATTGAAACAATTAACGAAAACAAACACGAAAAACGAAAAACCAACGAAAAACGTTTTTCGTGTTTGTTTTCATTAATTGTTTCAATTTTAAATCTTATCGTATACAGCCACAGTTTTTCTTACAACTTTATTTGTTGTACATGTATTTTCATAGATGGCGTTAAATAATTTTAACAATTTTTTTTAAATAAAATTTATTTATTAACAAAATTATTTAATCATTTTGGATTTTTTAACTACTGTTAACTTTTAAAATAATGTAAGTTACCAAAAACAGTGTTAGAAAGTAGCAGTACAACTGTAAGAAAAAAAAAATATTTTCAAGAATTTTTCATCTGGACACTTTTCGTAATTTTCCAGAATTTTTGACAAAATTCTTCATAATAACAAAAATGAATTTTCATTTTATAGTTTTTGAGGATTTATAATCATTTTCATTGATTTTCGTTATTTTCGCAGAATTTTCGTCAAATATGTTTGGTATCTGAATTCGTTCTTTGTGTCTATCTGTAGCTTTGTTGTGTTTATGAATTTTAAAATTCTGATTTTAGATTTTGATAGAGCATCAAAAAGTAAACTTAGAGTTTGATGTCGCCCTCTTCAGTAACATCTTCAAAATGGTTTCCAAAATGTGTTTTTTCTTTTAAATTTTGCGCCATTAATTTCTGTTTTGTCAAAAATAATGAAATATTTGAATGCAGGTTATGTTATCCGTCATCCACCCAATAGCACGTTAATGAAGCTTGTTGTCGTTGTATGCCAACTTATAAAAATAAAATGAATGCCTATTTTAACATAATTTGAAATGTTAGCAGAGTGGAAGGGATGAGAAGAAAAATTGGTACCGCCTTTCTTATTTGCTTTATTTCCAAGTTCGTTTTGGCGATGCTCTTAAGCATTCTTTTATAAAAAAAAATTTATTTATCATTTCGATTTCTTCGGTCTATAGCAATGCTAGAAGAGCTCTCTCAACTGGTTTTCAAGTTAGATATCTTTTCTCTTGGATGCCACACCTATTGTTTGACTACTTCCAATCTTGGAAAATACAATATTTAATTTTTATTTTTTTAAGTTCTTGTTATTATTACACAATTAGGTATTTTATTATCACGGACAATATTTCACAGGATAAATAATAAAACGAAGATTATAAGACTTTTTTTATTAAAAATATATAATAAAAACAAAATAAAAATAAGTTTAGTTTAGAAACGTTTGACTTCTTCAAAAATATTAGCCTGTTGGTCCACCGATGTAAAATTCCAAAATTGGGAGATTGTCAATATCTGCGACTGGGAGTACGATAGATTTGTTGGATAAAGTAGATATTTTAAACAAACTGATTTAAAGGTTTGACGATATTGAACGAACTAAATGTCGTAGTGCAACACATGATTTTAAGTTCTTCTTTCTTGGGTGGAATCTCTTATGTTTCTTTAATTTCCGTTATTCATTTCTGTAGTTCTTCTAAATCCTTATCTTGTTTTAAACGTTACAATTCCGCTTTTCCTATTTTATGCCAAAACTGTAAAATCTTTTTGGTTTTTGAAATCTCAATCTAAAAATCTATAAGTACCCAAACTATTAAAACTAAAGAACCATCAATGCCACGTGATCGGATAACTGTTTTAAAAAGATGTCAAGATATCAGAAGATCGCTTATTGATGAAATTGAGTAATTATTCTTCTTTTAAGATGTTGCTCACTACAAGTGAAGTAATGCTTCTTTTTAGTGGTTTACACCCACTTGCACTTCTTCGTTCAATTGCTGGACTTTTACCAACAAAAATGCAAGTGAGTCAGTGCCTTTCCATTAGCAAAATTGAAGAAATTGGACGAAGAAATGCAAGTGGGTGAAAAACATCTAAAAAGTAGCATGAATTCATAAATTTATTTATATCCAAAGAAATATTAGAATACATCACTTTCAGCGATTAATTTATTTTTAATTGATGTAAATCCGGATTTGAGAAAGAAGAATGCCTACACCCCCACCCCCCTAAATACGTCTGTTATATTAAAGATAATTGAATGTTCACAAAATAGAAGACCCACTAAATGACGAGGATATGTCAAAACAGAATAGTATACAAAAACTGGCATCATTTTTATCCAAGCAGAATAAAGCCGTTTGAAGAACAAAATAAGGGTATTTGAAACATATTGCTTAGTTTGGATGTACTATCTGTCTTTATGCAAATACCCATTCCTGAAAATATACATTTTTAGAATTTCTTTAAAATATCATCTGACATTACAAACCTCATGGTGGAATCTTTCATTTGTCATTTCGCTTGTTCTATGTTTCTACCTTGATTTAAGTATGAAATGATTTTACCAGTTTGAATAATTTTAGTAATTCCATTTGTTTTCTTTCATTTGTTCTTCATTGGATTTGTGGAGGATTGGTTCTTCACAGTAACATATTGATTTTATTATTTGACAGAGAAAGCTTCTTCAAAATTGAAAATTTTTATAATGAACATGAAGACGTTTCGTGTAAATGTGACTGCCACATATTAACTGGATCGTATCAAATTATCACTAGGCAACGACATTCTATTCCACGCACACTCGTTAAATTCATTTTTATTTATGTCAAAATGGCGCAGATGGGCGCGGAACTTCATCCATTTCGGGTCATTTCACAAATTTTGTAATCTAAATGAAAATGAAAATTTAGAAATTTTAAGAATTCGTTTAGAAATATCACTTGATGTTACAAACCTTATAACTCACTGAGTGGAACCATTTTCATTTGCTTTTCTAATTTCAGTTATTCATATCCCTTGTTCCTTTAATGAATGATGCAGTTTTACTTTCTTGAATAAAAAATTCCATGGCTGCAACCAATTTACTTAAATTTACTGCA